>MJUU01028258.1:90888-135952 GCA_002080025.1 Modiolus philippinarum
AAGTTTATTGAACCAAAAGCAATACAGCTTATAGGTATAACATGTATACATAACATAATAGTATAGTTAATGGCATCGGAGGAAAGACATATTGCATATTAAATAAATCACATATCAAAACAGTACTTATAGTAGTCTTAATTCTGTAGCATATCTCAAAAACTTCCCTAAATTCGACAATTCCTTTACATTTTGCGTAGATAACCATTCAATTAATTTAAAAACAGATGAATGTGTATAATAATACCTTTTAATATACCTTCGTCTTAAATCATCATATTTTGGACATTTTAGAATGAAATGAAACTCATCCTCTATATCATTTTGGTCACATCCTAGGTTGTTGTATAAATCTACCACTTTCAATATTAAGTTTATGGGAACACAATCTATACTTTGATAAATACTTAATACACTGCACAGACAAACATTTTGTAAGATAAAACTGTATGCTAAAACCATCAACCAAGTGCTTATATAAAAAACATTTTGTAGATAATTCAAAAAAGGCATTTCTTTCTTGAACAAATATGTCTATAATTCTTTGTTTGAATAAACAAAAAAATAACTCTTCATTTGATACATGGCACCAATATTGATATTGACAGCTATGTTCGGCTATTGGAACGTCTGGACGGATCCAGGATCTTAAGTTAGAGGAGGTGCAAATGAAATAAAGGGCTACGCCGAGTGCAGCGTGATACGACCGCAGCATGTCGAACACTGAAATTTGAACAAGTGTAATTCAAAATGAATGAAGACACAGTAAAGAGCTTGATACCGTTATTAAATGGACCCAGAAATTATCTGCACACAAACTAAGGAAAATAAAAATTAGCTCTTATGATTCCTTATATAGATTAGGAAATGGTAGGAGATATGTCAAATTGGTCAACAGGCAACATACTTCTTTAACTATACGTCACTATAAGAGGAATTCGAAGAAACAAACCCATTAAAATCCAACAAAAGACTTTACATATTTTGAAAATTGCAATTTCAGCCCCTTTGACCCCTTATAGCTCGGAAATCGTAAGAACTACGCCAAATCTATACATATGTATCAGCAAATTTGCAATTTTGGCCCCTTTCTGCCCCTCATAGCTGGGAAAGGAAACAAGTCACCAAAAATATAATAGTTGAGCGCTACATTAATTTTTATAAGGAATCTAATGAAAAAAAAGCATCAAAATCGGACGAAAATTGAAAAAAATTTTTTTAGATTTCCCCGTTTTGGGACCCATTTATCTCATAAACGGTAAATGGGACATGAAATCCGTTGTATACTACCGATTGGTAATTTCCTCAGGAGCACACTGTAAGAAACCCCATCAGATCCGATAAATGATAAATATTCTAAGCCCAATATATGAAAAAACCTAATTTTGCCCTTTTTGGTCCTTTAAAAAAACGGGCTGGGCCACAATAAACAAAACCCAACCTTCCTTTTATGACAAGGAACATTATGTTAAAATTTCATAAGGATTGATCGACTGGAACTGAAGTTATCGCACGGAAACGAAGAGTCTACAGACGCCGACGACGACGACGCCGCCAGTATCATACCAATATACGACCTCAATTTTTTTTTTGCGGTCGTATAAAAAGGAAATAGTATAGCAGTGCGATATATATTCAAGAATTCCAGTTTTGATATAGAATGACAAAGTCTAATAATGGCATGAAAAATTTCCCAAGATATAAAGCTAAAATACAAAAATTAAGAAAAACAAATCACATGGTACTCATCTACATCTTTTATTGAAGCATTCCTGCAAGTTTGATTTAAAAGTATACCAAGCAGTTTAGGGGGAGTTGCTGACAATGGCGGTCATATGATACTCTAATAAGCTAAATAACAAAATACCGAAGTTACTGTAACTTTAGTTTCTGCATATACTCATTTCGATAACTTATGTCTCTTGAGTGCAGATCCAATCAAAATATTTGAAAATCCATAAATCTTAAAACGATGAAGTCCAAAGATAATTAGAAAATCAAAATTAAAGAAAAACAAATTGGATTTTGTATATCTACAATATATATTGAAGCATTCCTGCAAGTTTGCGTATAAGTACCAAGCGGTTTAGAAAGAGTTGTGGATTATTGAGGCATACCCTAAGACTCCAATAATCTAGAAAGAAAATATGAAAAGAGAATCAAAATTATAGACAAACAAAATGTATGGTGCACATATGCAATATATACTGAAGCATTCCTGCAACTTTGGTTGGAAAGTACCCAGCAGTTTAAGAGGAGTTGTGGATAATGTTGAACTAGAGGCTCAGAGACTGAGCCTGTATCGCTCACCCGACAAATTGCTTCTATGCCATGCATGACCAAAAAAGATGTATTTTAGCAATGGGGTCAAATAATGTTTTGCTAATGTTCTCAATTAACATCTGTTTTTTTATCCTATTGAAATAAGTAATTTTTGCAAAGGACCTTCTATACATTTAGTTAAATTTGCTTGAATAGTTTCAAAAATGATGAAAAGGATGGTTTTCTATTACCACGCTCTTTATATATAATGTTAAACTATGTTCTGCACTGGAGGCCATGTTTATTGTCGGATTGAAATGAAATGAGCAATTTTTGTTAAGTACTGTTTGTAAAGGACGGGTGTCGCTAGCGGGACAGGACATGCTTACGCTTCCGGAGCACCTGATGTCACTCCCGGTTTTCATGGGAGTTCACACTTGGTGTCATCTTTTTATTTCCGTGCATTGTACCTGTCTCACGTCCTTGTTTTGTCTTTGTTTTTCTCTGTTGCCGTTTTTGCCATGTCTTTGAATTTCGATTTTAGTGGTCTTCGCTTCCCTTGTTTCTTCGGTATTCTACTGCCGTTGTTCCGTGCATCATTCCTGTAAAGTTTTGTTAAATTTGCTTCCGCATACTCACGGGAGAAGATGAAAATGTGATCTTTCCAATAGGGGCCAATGTTAAACCTAAGTTCCGTGCTGGCTGTAATGTTTTTTATCGGATCGGAACGAAATGAGCAATCTTTTTAATGACCTTTAATACATCATTCCTGTAAAGTTTGGTTGAAATTGCTTCAACTGTTTCAGAGGAGAAGATGAAAATGTGAGTTCCCATAGGGTCCAATGTTAAACCTAAGTTCTGTGATGGCGGCCATGTTTTTTATCCAATCGGAAAGAAATGAGCAATCTTTGTTAAGGACCTTTAGTACATCACTCCTGTAAAGTTTGGTTGAATTTGCTTGAATGGTTTCAGAGGAGAAGATGAAATTGTGATTTTCTCATATAGGGTCCAATGTTAAATTATAATGTTCCGTGCTGGCAGCTAAGTTTTTTCATCCGATCAGAAACAAATCAGCAACCTTTGTTAAGAACCTTCAGTACACCATTCCTGTAAAGTTCGGTTGAATTTGCCTCATTGATTTCAGAGATGATGAAAAATGTGATTTTCCCACAGGGTCCAACGTTAAACTATGTTCCGTGCTGGCGGCCATGTTTTTATCGGATCAGAACAAAATGAGCAATCTTTGTTAAGGACCTTTAGTATATCATTCCTGTAAAGTTTGGTTAACTTTGCTTCAGTGGTTCCAGAGGAGATGATGAAAATGTGATTTTCCCCATAGGGTCCACTTTTAAACCTAAGTTCCGCGCTGGCCGCCCTGTTTTTTGTCAGATCGGAATGAAATGAGCAATCTTTGTAAAGGACTTCTCACACATCATACCTGTAAAGTTTGGTTGAATTTGCTTCAATGGTTTCAGAGGAGAAGATAAAAATGTAAAAAGTTTAATGGACGGACGGACAGACGGGAATAGCTCACACTGACCCTTTGGGTCAGATGAGCTAAAAAATTGAGTTTTAAAGACAGATGGACGGACGCAGGACGAGGGACAGTGATCCGTATATGTCGATCCTGCACTAGGTGCAGGCCACACAAAAAGTTACCTATATTAGCTCACCTACTCCAAAGGTCAAAAATCAACAATTAGCCTCACTATGACCTTTTGCAAGCATAAGCATGTGATTTTGACAAAAAAAAATATAATTGTGCAAGAACAACAAGAAAATACAGAAGTGTATTAAAAGGTGTGCTCGATATGGCTAAATCCCTAGATATGTGTATTGTAAACATTTTCACACTTTTTCTTGGCGCTAATCTCATTTATTATACCTCATTATTATACCTAGGTATATGAACATTACTACTAAAATTTCTAAAATAAAATTACTATTTTTCACACTTTTCAATTTTGTAACCATTTACCGGTCAATAGTTTCTCATGCTATTGACTAGCAGTATATGAATATTTTTCCCGATCTCTGATGATAATACAGAATGGGTCCGTGTATCACTTAAGCATTCAAAATTTTAAAACTTTTTTGAAATTTTATTATTATTTTAAATTTTTTACCAAAAATCTAGACTATACCAAAAAAAAAAAGTTTAAAATTTTGAATTTTTAACCAAATTATTAAAATTTTCAAATTCTTAAACTTTTACATTTTTGGACATTTGATCAATTTTGAAATTTTTAATCTGAACTTTTATTTTTGATTATTTCGCTTTTCAAAAGTTTCGAGCTTTCGATTTTTGACTATAAATACAAAACTTATAAAAACCACTGATAGAATACGGTAATTTCTGGAATATGAGCTTCTGGCTTGTTTTATCAATAATCTACAAACCCCCTTTCACCGTGCCTGAAGAATATTTCAGTTTTAATCTTGAGTTAAGTTATACGAGAGGACTAGGGTGGACAGGGAACAGGGAGACTAATTTACTTTTGTGTGCTCTTTTTTTAATAAACTATAATTCTTCTATCTTTAAAAGTATCGACGAAGATATACAAATCTGTGTGTCCATTATCTCTGCGTCGATTTTATTTAATTCCAAGATAATTTTTCTAGCTTTAAAAAGTATATTACATGAAGTTGGGTCCCTATGGTATAAGCGGGAAGCGGGATTTGCCCTTTTTAAGAGAGCCAGAAACGGGATCTTGGCAAAAAGGTACATGTAAAATGGAATAGGATGTCTAGCGTGCATGGAACGGGAACCGCTGGAAATTTAGCCTGTGAAACGGGAAATAGCGGTCTCATCAAGCATCTTTGTAAAATATTTTTCTGCCCGTGAGACGGGAATGTGAAGAAAAATTAAGGGGATTTCGTTTTAGGGACTCTACTGAGACCCCGATGATGATATCTTCACCGTTCATGCCAACTTTGTCCTTTTGGAAGGCAGGATCCCGGGAATAAGGGTTATTCTAAAAGGGTATAATTAAATCCAAATCAAACGGTAAAAACGGTAATGGAACAACTCTTTTACTCTTCGGAATGAGATGGTATATATCTTGTGGCCACGAGAGGAATAAAAATGCACATGTCCCGTCCATGCCTCCGTATGTTTTATCTTAAGATATTGATTCATGTCTAGTGAATATAGAATGGTTCTGATTTGTTTAGAATCATTTCGTCATGTAAGTGTTACAGGCCAAGTCTATGAGATCAAACCTCTAGTTACTGTGCAAATAGCATTTTTGAAAGTTTTGGCCATTTAAAGTATTATCGCAATATCTAAAAATTGAGCCGTTGGAAACTGTGTGATTTTATCGAGCTGCCATTGTCTCTGTTTATATGTTATATTCTCAGTTTTATTGCATTGATTTTGGACAAAATCTGTTATTACTGATCAATCTGATTGTACTAAAAAGTAAAATACATACGCTTAAGAGGGAGGTTTTAAAAAACGTTCATATCTCTGCCAAAGACTGGAATCATCACAAAAATACTTTATTTAACGGATTTCGATGTCCAAATGGCTTCAGGTTTACATCCCGTTCGAAAGACGGGTTGTGTATTTGTACATTTCGCAGCCATGGTAGGCTTGTTCCACTAGATTATTTGTATAACACGCACACTCTGCAGGTCTGCTAAGCCGCCTATTTCACCCCGATACTCGCAGTGCTGCTTTTTTTTATTTATCAAAATATTATGATATATTATGCTTTTGATTTAAAAAAAATCAATAGGTTATAAAGTATCAGGGTGTGGCGGAATGTAAAATTATGTCGCTGTATAAGGGGGCGAAGGTAAAAAACAAATCATATTAACTTCAAATTTAAGTCACTCCATTATTTTGAGAAGAAATGTGAAATTCACACTATAAAAATGTCTTAAAGAATAAAGCAGTGACAAAACTGTATGTAGTACATCAATTAGGTGTGAATTTCTGATGACTGGGATTAATGAGGAAATAACAGTTGCATGATTACATGGACAGATAACAGTTAATTGATCAAATGATCCTACCAATATGTGCATACTTAGATAAAATTTGTTGTGGATGATTAAAGACGTCGATAATGTGATTTTGGCAGCTTTACAGAAACATTAGTATCAGTGAAGTAATGTTATGCTTTCCCTTACCAAATAATGTTCATAGATAACGGTAATTAAAAATGAAAGTATAAAATTTCACGCCTATATCTGATTATATCAAGTTAACATGTTAATCTTAATTTTCTTGAAAAAGACATTACCCGGTATCAAAAGTAAAAGAATTAAGTATTATACAGAGAAGAAACTGATTCTTAATGATATGCACTATTGGGAAATATTTTCATTAAAAACTGAAAAACTCGATCCGATGTTCAATCTATCGTTTGCCGATGTATTCCAGAGCTGTATGTCTACAGAGCTGACCAGGTGTGTCAGATAGTGGTTCGGGCTATGCCCAGGTTATGCTAGGTAGTCAGGTCATCGAAAGTCTGGCCTCGAACAAACTGTAGACAAATTTGTGGAAAAACGACACTTTTCATGCATTATTAGACTCCTATATTTCCAATATGGAAAAGCCTCCTCAAAAGGCAGTATAGAAAACTAAATTCCCTGCCCCTACCCATTTATCTCTGTTACTCTTTAATTAAAAAAAGGGATAACAGTTTTTGTCTTGGTTGTCCCTTACACCCTTAATAAATTTTTCTTTTACCTTTTTGGATTGATTTATTTGTTATCGACCTGATACTGATGTAGCTGAAATATTGATCATAGGCGTTAAATCTAATTAACTAATCAATCAAATGAAAAGGAAGAACTCATCAAACGGGTTTTGGTAGATCAAATAAGGAGGCTTGTTTAGGGGGGTCCCAATATCCCATATCCCAGTAAGTCTGAACGAAAATATCCCTTTGAAAATTGAAGATATCCAATTAATTATTGAAATATCCCGTTTACCATTGTCAATATATCCCATATCCCGGTACTTTTTGTCTCAAATATCCCATATCCCATGAACAAAAGTGGTAAATATCCCGTATCCCAATTTACCCTAAACAAGCCTCAATAAGGACATGCTTTGCATTTTGTTTGTATGGAATTTCATGTAGTTTTGGTAACCGATACACAAGAATATGGAGATTTTCATTACTCATATTTAGCTAAACTTCAAAAAAAGAAGTGTCGCAGAACATTTTTCGTAAACTAACTTTGTTCTGATATTTGTTCAAATGCTTTGACATAATGCGTGGTACCGTGTCTCCCGTTCTGAAGCAGAACATCACACATATACTTTCTGTTCTGTTTCCATAACTTAGATTTTTTTCCATTAAAGATCATTATAGCCATTTGTTGCAATTCAAAGATTTCTCAGCTTGTGTACGTAGTAATGATTTGATACTTGGTCTGAACCTTATATGATATGTAACTTGCAATGTTTAATTTTACAATATTTTGTTAAAAGATAATGAGTATCTGACTCTCGCATAGCTCTGTCCTTAGCTGATTTTGGCTTTACTATTTAAACCCTATTGGTAATTTGTTCCGTATAAGATTTTACACACGTCGAAATGCGCATATGCAGAAACTAAAATAAGAGTAACTTTGGTATTTTGTTATGTAGTACAGTGTCTCTCCTTTTCAAGTTCGTCATATCTACTTACCGATAACATTGATGTTTTTCCTTGATGTTTATATTCGTATTGTGTCCACACTCGTACCATGCTGTCGCCTGTATTGGGTCAATACTCACTTTTATTTGGACTTACCATATTAATTCATGGTTCAACGAGCGGCGGTATACATGTAAGACCATTTCATTCGGCGGCAGCTCTTGTCAAAGTTTGTTGTTTTCTTGCCTGAAAAATCTTTGTTTTTCTCATAATACTTAGGTCACCAGACCCCCCGCCGTAAAGACCACCTCGCTACGCGAGGTTGGCTCCTTGTTGGCGGGGCGTGTCGTCAATCCACATGACCTTATTTTGCTTGCACATTATTTTGAACTCAGCTAAGCCTCTGTAACATAAATAGCAAGGACGAAACCAGGGGTCATACATAGTCACTGGCGAAACAAACAGAACATGATACAAACACTGCAAAAAAGTATAGGACAGGTCGGTAGGTCTACGGGTCATTAATTCTACGGGTCGACAGGTCTTCGGATCTTTACACTGTAAAAATGGTGTTTAGATTTAAAACACAACCCTAAACACTTTTTTTGTGTTCGTTTTAAGCACCTAAACATGTTTAGTAGCAAAGAAAGATTTTAGGTCTGGAACATGTTTAAATATTAGGTGTTTAGATCTAGACATGTTTAGACTTATTATGTTTTAGTTGAACTTTTATTTACTTGGAATTGGGGGGAGTTTTTATTTAATCAAAAAATTATTCTTCTCTTCAGTCTTGTTCAATTCGGGGAAGCTGTCGACACTCCAATCCATAAGTGCAGCTTCCATTACCTAAATAGACATAAAAAGAAAATTAAATATTCTTAAAATATTCACGACAAACTAGTATTCAGTCGCTTCAAATAATATAATGGTTGTATTAAATAAATGCATATATTATGAAACATTCTTTAAAACATTCCCTAGAAATCAAAAGTAGTCACATGTACATGAGAAAGAGAGGTCATTGTAAAAATCAAAGCAACGAGTAAAAAAATAAAGAAGAATTAATAAATCAATAAGTATTAAACTTATTAAACATAAATAAAGTCAAGATGATTTGTGTTTCTAAACATGTTTAATTTCTAAACGTGTTTAGCTTTAAACACGTTTTAACCATAAAGTGTTAAGGATTTATTTAAACACATTCCTAAAAGTGTTTAAAACCTAAACACCGTTTTTACAGTGTAGTGTTTCTTGTCTGTCTGCCGACCTGTCGACCTGACGAAGTGCTTCTTAGGGTTTGGGTTAAGGTATGGAATAGAGTTAGTGTTAGAGATATGGTTAGGGCTAGAGTTGGGAAATGTTAGGGCTTGTGTTACGTATCTACCTGAAGACCTGCAGAAATGACAACCTGTCTACCTGCTGACATGCTAGTTTTATTCTTCCTAGGATTTTGGATAGGGTCAGGGTTACGGTATGGGTTAGGATTAGTGTTATGGCCCTGTCACACTATAACGGATAGCACCAACGTGTGCCCAGCGTGTGAGAATATTTTCGTACGCGCTTGTGTGCGTTGTGTAAGTTAGAGGCACGTTCGTAACAAGTAACAAACACGTTGACACACGTTGTCGTGCGTTGTTGAACGTTGGGTTCGTCGGAAAATTTTTAACATGCTCAAAATTTCACGACGTTCGCCAACGTGTTGTTGATAAGTTATGCAGACGTTAGACGAACGCTAGAGGTACGTTATGCACGCAATGTGTGCGATATATAGTAGTTTCTCGAAAGTTTTGTTAAACGTGTAGAGAACGCAAACCGGGCGTCCTTGTAACTAAATAAAGAGTAACGTATTAGCCGATGTTTTATTATAAAAATAATGTTTAAAGAGCAAGACAAAATTCCAAAGTAATGTAAATAACTGATTTATTTCAGTATCATACTGACATATTGTTTTGAAAAAATTTTTTTTAATTTTGAAGGACATATCCCTCCTGCAAATCTGTCGTATTTTTCGGTGGCATTTCTATCAATTCCTACATTTGCAAATGGCATTGGGAAGAAGAATTTCAAGCTGATCTTACAAAGATCGCCAAAACGCTATACCTACGCTCGATCAATGCTAAAAGACTGTTATGGATGCATTCGGTATACGCAAAGTACGCTAGTAAAACGCCTTTGCAACGTAGTCATACGCTGTTATATGTTTCGTAAGCGTTGCATATAAGTTATGGGAAAGTTTTCCGTGCGCTGTATTCCGTTAGCCTGACGCTATGAATGCGTCCAACAAGAGAATTTCTACAATTTCTTCTGCATGTGCCAACGTTCTTATAAAAATTCGTGAACGTAGGCACATGTTGGCTAGAACGTTATAGTGTGAAATGGCCTATATGGATAGTGTTAGGGTTAGAGTCTTGTAACTGAGTCTGAACAATCTCTGGACATGTCGACCTGTAGACCCGTAGACTTTCGGACCAGTTTACTTATTAAACTATCTATTTGTACAATCACTAACACATATAGACCTGTAGACATGTCTACTTATTAAATTGTGGGTCTGTATATAATCCACAAGACATGTCAACCTGTAAACCTGTAGACCCGAAGACCGGTGTTATATTGTCATTTTCCCCCACGCTAGATTTTCCCCGGGGAAAAGTGAGATCATTGTCATTTTTCCCCCACGGAAAATTGAGATCATTGTCAATCTTCCCCTACGGAAAACTGACAATACGTATACGTATTACCATTTTCCCCATGCTGATCCCGCCCAGCACACACACAAATTATTTGTTCTGTGACACATAAGCAATGAAGAGATATTGAGTAAATGCAAATAAGACAAAGTCTCTACAAATACATGACAAAAAAGCAATGGAACAACGCTATTGTTGTTCTTCATCTTGAAGAACATATGTCTTTTCTATCTCAACTGGTCTGACATCTATCTATATGTCTCTGAACTGACAGACCTTGTACCAGTATCAGAAATTCACATATAAATCTGATAGACTGCTCTTCAAATTTGAAATAACTTTTCACACAATAATTAACTCCAAACTTTGCAGATTGCCTATTGGCCTGTATATTTTTGATGAAATTTTGTCACAAAGTCCTAAATCATATTGACCAGGTTGTTTTGTTTTTCTTTTCAGTTAATTATTTTATTTTCTTTCTTTTTTTTTTTTNGGGGGGGGGGGGGGGGGCTTTAAGTAGAAGTAATCTCTCACGCGTACCACTAATTAAACATCTGAGAAAGTAATTTTCATGCTATCAATCATGATGCTGGGCTAGAATATTCGGGGGGGGGGGGGTTAAAATGAGCATATTTAGGGTTGAAATGATCTCATTTTCCCCTTTGTTCTGTTAGGGGAAAGTTTTGAACATGCCAAATTATCCGGGGGAAAATCAGCACATGTCAATTTTCCCCCGGAAAAACTGGAATGGGGAAAAATGGCTATAGAACACCCGTATACTTATTATAATGCGAGTCTGTACGATCCCTAAGACATGTCGGCCTGTAGTCTTGTAGACCAGCCGACATGTAGACCTGTCGACCTGTAGACCCGTAGCTCTGTAGTGTTTTGTAGACTTATAAAACTGGTTTTGTACAATCCCTAAGACACACCTGCATGTATACCTGTAGACGCATAAACCTGTAGATCTGTATACTTATTAAACTTTGGGTCTATACAATCCCCAAGACATAACATGCAGACCTGTTGACCCATAGACCTGTACCTCTGCATGTTATGTTTAATATATTTCTAGCTCACCTCACGAAGTCCATTCCTATTTACTGATATGTTTAACATGTGCCAATGCTGCACAAGGTGAGGTAAGAATAGAGTTAGGGTTAGAGTCTTGTAACTGTGAGTTTGAACAATCTCTGGACATGTCGACCTGTAGACCCGTAGACTTTTGGACCAGTTTACTTATTAAACTATCGGTTTGTACAATCACTAATACATATCGACCTGTAGACCTGTATACGTTTAATAAACTGTGGGTCTGTATAATCCACAAGACATGTCAACCTGTAAACCTGTAGACCCGAAAGACCGATATACTTCTAAAATATGAGTCTGTACGATCCCGCAGACATGTAGTCTTGTAGACCTGCCAACATGTGGACGTGTCGACCTGTAGACCCGTAGCTCTGTATACCTATAAAACTGTGGTATTGTACAATCCCTAAGACACACCTGCCTGTAGACCTGTAGACGCATAGACCTGTAGACCTGTATACTCTGGATCTGTACAATCCCCAAGACATGACCCGTAGACCCGTAGACCCGCAGACCTGTTGACCCATAGACCTCTACCTCTGCATGTTATGTTTAATATATATTTTTTAGCTCACCCCGAGAAGTCCATTCCTATTTACTGACATATTTTATATGTCACAATGCTGCACAACGAAGTGAGGTTAGGGATAGGGTTAGGGTTAAGAGTCTTGACCCATAGACCTGTACCTCTGCATGTTATGTTTAATATATTTCTAGCTCACCTCACGAAGTCCATTCCTATTTACTGATATGTTTAACATGTGCCAATGCTACACAAGGTGAGGTAAGAATAGGGTTAGGGTTAGAGTCTTGTAACTGTGAGTCTGAACAATCTCTGGACATGTCGACCTGTTGACCTGTAGACCCGTTGACTTTTGGACCAGTTTACTTATTAAACTATCGGTTTGTACAATCACTAATACATATCGACATGTATAGACCTGTATATACTTATTAAACTGTTGGTCTGTATAATCATTAAGACATGTCAACCTGTAAACCTGAAAACCTGTAGACCCGTAGACCTGAAGACCGGTATACTTATAAAACTGTGAGTCTGTTCGATCCATAAGACATGTCGGCCTGCAGTCCTGTAGACCTGCCGACATGTAGACCTGTCGACCTGTAGATCTGTAGCTCTGTAGACTTATAAAACTGTGGTTTTGTACAATCCCTTAGACTTACCTGCCTGTAGACCTGTAGACGCATAGACCTGTAGACCTGTATACTTATTAAACTTTGGGTCTGTACAATCCCCAAAACATGACCTGTAGACCCGAAGACGTGTTGACCCATAGATCTGTAGACCTGTTCCTCAACTCACGAAGTCCATTCCTATTTACTGACATGTGTAACATGTGACAATGCTGCACAACCAGGTGAAGTAGCAGGCTTTGGCTGCTTTCTATGTATCTTGGAGGGACTTATTAGTTGATATTATATAGGCATGGTATCTACCAAATTTTTTTTGCAAATAAGTCAAAAACCGTTACAGATACCAAAAAATCTAACGGAAATGAAATGAATAGCATGTCAAGATCTAACGCCCTGCAACTTTGAAGAAAATCTGAAAAGCCGTCTATAAGTTTTTGTCCTTTTTCCATAAAATCTTCCATTCTTTTTTTATATATCATATTTTGATTTGAAAAACTATAACAGATAGATGTCAACGTTTTACCGTATATCGGTTTTTTTTGGCGGATGGAAATTTTGGTGGTTTTCCTGGTTTTTTAGCAGGTTTTATTTTGGCGTTTTTTATTTTGGTGGTTTTCAAATTTTTGCCACCAAAATAAAAACTAGTGATTTATTGATAATTTGTTTACTTGTTTATATTTACCGCACAGCATACCGTGTTTTTGGACTAAAAGTCGATGGGGAAGATAGGTCAAATTGCACTTTTCAGGTCAAAAATTTGTTTCTGTTCTTAGATAGGTAAGTTGGCACATAGGTCGAAGGACAACGGATGGTCACCAAGCGTAAGTAATGGTAAGTATAAGCATTTTTCAATTGTTTATCCTTACATTACTATATAAAATTGTTCTTTATTTATTAATTGTAATAAAAATATATATTTTGTTGAGGTTTGTTGTTTAATTACTTTAAGGCTTTTTGTACCTATTTATTTTTTTTTTATCATTGCCTGATTAAATGTATTGTGACAAGTGGTCATAAACAGATGTCAATTTGTGAAATCCAGTTAAGTTATCAAAACAATACACAAGCCTGCCACTGATCTTCCTCAGTTATATTTAATTAATCGTTTGAAGCTTTTACCTGTCCCATCTCGGGCGTCCGATTGTCGTATGTTATAGGTTGCCGACAATGAATATTGTTTGATTAAATACCCTTTTAACAATATTATGACATTTTAGTTTCAAAATTAATAAACAGCTAATGCAATTTTTATCAATTTTATTGGCGTACATGGCTATGAAAGTAAAATTTTATCTCGTTTGCAATGTTCCTCACCGCCATTTTGACCATTACTTACTACGCATGTGTCGTATTACAGGTAAGGTGAAGGCGGTAAATATGAAACAAGATCGTTGTTCACCTAATAAATATAATAACTAAAATGAATTATGAAATTCAATCATATCTGTGAAGAATTTTCATGTACATGTTTATAAACTCTGAAACGATTTTTCAATATTGCACAAAGGATTGAAAATCCCTGATTTGTATCATGTGTTACCGGTTACGATTCCATTATTAACGCATCAACACAATCTTCCCATTCAATATATAGGTCAATTAAAAAAGACAAAATATTTTTAACTCACATTGACGTTTCTGATGCATTTACAATTTAGGAAAAAAATGTACCGGTATATCGTCTTCAGTGGAAAATTTGGTCGTTTTTATTTTGGCGACTTTTTCTTGCACGCCAATATAGCCAAAATAACCATCACGCCAAAATTACCCGATATACGGTATTTCAAAATGTTAACTATACTAAGATCTACCTATATGGGAATTTTGAAGAAAATCTAAATACCAATGAAGGAGTTATTGTCCTTTATTTGTCAAATTTTTGTTATTTTAAACATTTTGTTCTATATTGCAAAAACGTTTTGAGATAGAGGTTAAGTTTAAATGGCAAAAGTGTTCAGCTTACCAACAACTACAATTTCTACATATGTTCAACATGAAAAAGAAAGGAAATGGGGTAAATGTCAAAGAGACAACATCCCACCAGGTAGGTGATACAGGCTCACATGAGAGTCTCTCATTTTTTTAGTACATTAAGATTGATGTATTAAATCCCGGAGTACTGACTTCAGCTTATCATGTGGAAAAGTAGTATAGGGTGTAGAAAATCAAATGTTTGACACCGTTGCAGTGAGTTTAGTTGAAGATATTCTTATTCTTTATGAGTTTTTGAGAATCCACAAACACTCGGCTTGTTGGGTTTGCTTTATCACTATATATCTTTAGGCCATCTTTGAATGCAGAAAGGAGCTCAGAGAGGGATTTTGTTGTGCGTTTGGCAGCCACAGCAACGTATCTCTGTGTGTTAGGGTATTTATGTAACTTAGATACCCAGCAGATACACGGAGGGTTGTTGTTCTCTTCACTCAAATTGATACCAAAAGAAGACAATACTGATTTGTGATTGTTTAGAATATCCTCCCTTGGTATGGTGGAGATTTTGTATGTGGGATTGCAAAATGAATCGATAATGCTCATCTCCTTCATTAAGCAGTCAATGTAGTGCCTTTTGCAGATAAATGTGATGTTGCTTTGGGCTTTGTCAGCTTGTACAATAACATAATTGTCATGGAGAAATGACAATGTTTTTTCTACATTGAGATCATCGAATGTCCGTTTTGAAATTGGATTCATGATTGACTTAAGGCGTCTTATTTGAGCTACAATTAATAACTTTACGGACCTGATCCAGTCGACAGTGTTTCAACCCTTTCCTTCTCTCTCTTAGCCCATTGTTTGGTATTTTCCTCAACTGCGTCAATCAATATTCTAAATTTAAGTTTCCAATTGATGGGTTGGGGCTCACGATATTTTGGACCTTTGTGAAGGGATCACGTAGTTTCTCATTGTTTATCATGTTGAGGTCCCAAGTTATAACGTCACCAGCAGGAGCGTACATAAAATGGGAAGAGAAACAAGGGCAATCAGATGGCTTTGATGTATCACATAGAAGATGGATGCTAGCGTGGATCATATTTCATCTGTGGCCCTTATGGGAAAGCATTCAAAGATTCTCTCCTCTGAAACAACAGAGCCATGCACTGGATCCAAACTTGCTCACAAGTTCTTTGGTGGTCCCCTTTAAATTATGTCTTGTAAGTCTGCACTTCATCCAAGATGGCTGCAAACAGGGAAATTTGTTTAACATTGTACAGTACGGGATAACATTCAAATATCGTTTAATATGAAACAACTGAGCCAATTGGAACAAAAGTTGCTCACAATAGTCTTTAGTTTGCCCCTTTGAAATATTATTGCGGCAAGTCCGCATCACATCCAAGATTGCTGCCACCTGGAGCATATTTTAACATTGGACCCTTTCGGGAATTCGAAGATCCTGTATGAAAAATCAAAGCCAATTGGATCCAAACTTCGTCACAATATATTCCTTTGATGGTTCCCTTTAAAAAATGTGTCCATTAAGTCTGCACCGTATCTTAGAGGTCAACATTGGGGAACTTAGTTCAATGTTTGACCATATGGGAAAACATTTTCTAATTGTCCTTAAGTGGTGCCCTTCAAAGTTGTGATATTTATGTTCGTACCTCAGTTTGGCCCTTCAAAAAGGGTGACCAGTAAGTCTTCATCATATCCAATATTGTTGCCATCAGGTATAATAGTTAAATTTGGAAGCTAATACATCAAGGTACATTAACATACTTCAAAAGGAGGTCCTTTATCATTTAGCTTAGTCAGCCATGACCGAGGGGAACGATTGTTATTGAAATAATTGATCTATCGATTCCTGTGTGAATACTAACACAAAGTTGACCAGATGTTTACATATAAACCTGTAGTGCAAGTGTGTAATATGATCATAACTTGACATATCTGTAGTTTGTATGGGGTTTTTATTCGCTTACTGTGATTGAAGATTGATTGTATTGCTTCATTGTATGTAAAATTATGATTTGCACACTTTATTTCGAGAGAAACTTTTTATGCCATTAATTTTTAAATCTTCAATAAGCTACTGTCATATTTTATGTCAAAGATAATCACTATTTTTACATTTTTTATAATTTTCTTATAACATGAAGCTTCCATAACACGTTGATTGTGTTACAAATTAAATATGTTAAACAAAGAGAAAATGCTTTATTGATGTGTTAATTGTTATCATTTCCCGCTCTCTCCTGGAAATAAATGATGCTCTACTAATGAGTACACACTTAATGTGAATGAAAACTTTTGTGAAATTTGTTGTGCACTTTGTGTAAAATCTGGAGGAAAGATAAATTTATACTTTCAAAAAATTTAAAGAATGCTTAATTTACCGGAATATGTGCAAAAAATAAGGAAAAAGACGTATCATTATATGTTTTTCTTTACTTATAGATTGAACAACACAGAACGAATCTCGGAATAAATAAGTGGTGAAGCAATTTATTATAATGGATGCTTTTACACATTGGATTTAAACACGAAACCCGAAGATAAAAGGAAAATAGAAGTTAAATTGTGAAAAGGAATATAATGTGGATGTCATCATGTGTAAAATGTACTATACACAAATGCAACATTAGTTATTTAGTCAGCATTTAAAAGATTCCTCTCTCTTTTAAATTAGTATTTTAGTATACGCAATTAACATACTTTCAAATGTTGTGTGTATATACATACTGTAAAAGGTTTAATTTTCGCGTGGTTTAAATTTCGTGACCTACATATATTTCAGATGTTTTATTTTAAAAAAATTTCAATTACGTTTAATGAAAAAAAAATTACGCAAGGTAGTTTTTCGCAAAAATGAACTTATCGCGAAATTAACGAAAATTAAATTTCCCCTTTGTAAGTATATCTAAGTCAGAATTTGTTTTATTTTGATATAATAGCTTGTGTTGCACATGCAGTATTGCTTTAGCTTTGTGTGTGGAACATTTTCCATATGTGAGATGTTGTTGTACCATTTTGAGAAAGTTAGCTGAACATCTGAGCAACATCAGGACGACTTTTAATGGTTTAATGTAGCGTTTGTAAAATGTTGATTAAAAATTGCAAAAACTTTTAGATAAATGTTGTAACAACATTTAGAAAACCATCCACCTTTATATAAAATAACTTGATAATATTTTATAGAGTTGCTACGACCAAAGAGTAACATATAGTATATCCTTCCGGATCAATTGGATTACGATAATTCTCCAGTTCGAGATAGTTAAATTTGTGATATTCAACATGCGAGCTTTAGCGAGCATGTTAATATCAGAAATTTAACTCTAGAGAATGAAGAAATATCGTAATCCACGAGCAAACGGAAGGATATTCTTCCTCCAATGACTTTTACTGTGTTTCACATAAAGAACTTGTAGAGCAACAATTTTTCCGTAAATGGTGGTTGACAGTGGGAGATGACATGACCAATGTGAGATCGATGCACGTAACCTCATCTCACATCGGTAAAAGACCAACCAGACGTGTTGATTTTTTGTGATGAAACAATCGTAACCATGACTTAACGTCAAAAAACACCTGGCGTCACAATATATAGAATACTCAAATGGCGACAACGTTGTTCAAACAGTAAAGGTTTCCAGACGTTTCATTTCGCTTCTTACGGAAGAAATAGGTATTTGCATCAGATCAAAATTAAAGACCGGGATATCTTTCACTCGTGTAAGAAATTCTACGTCTTTTTCTCTCGTTCCGCTACGCTCCACACGAAAAAAGACGAAATTTCTTACACTTGTGAAAGATATTCCGATCTTTAATATGACCTTATGCAGGATCCTATTAATCTTTGGGAAATATTACCCCATAAATTGTTAAATGTTTCTAGGGATAATATTATCCCATCCAATATTCGGTGTTATATCAGTCTTGGTGTAATATTACCTTATCCAATGTTTAGTTCTATATGAATCAAAATCTTGGGGTAATATTACCCCATGCCATGTTTCGTGTTATACAAATCAAAATCTTGGGGTAATATTACCCCATGGCATGTTCCGTGTTATACAATTCAAAATCTTGGGGTAATATTACCCCATCCAATTTTCGATGTTAAGTCATTGATATCATGGGATATTATTATATCCCATCCTTTGTTCAACATCATATCAGTCAATATCTTGGGGTAATATTGCCCCATGCCATGTAAATCAAAATTTTGGGATAACATCCCATCCTGTGTTCAATATATCAGTCAAAATATAATAAAATCTTGGGGTAATATTACCCCATAATCTTAACTTTATGTTGTAACTCTTGCTTAAACGTCAATTAACATACATAAATTGAGTCATTATGGTCTGTTATAATTTAAAACCTATAAAAAGGACACTGTAGATTTTCCCTTTTTATTTTGGATTCCATTTTATGATTATTTAATTAGTTAGATTTTTAATTCTAGTTAGCAATATTTCAGCTATATTAGGAAGAGATCAATTTAATCTATTCGAAAAAAAAAATAGAAGGAAAAATAACAGCAGGTTACGTGTACAAGCTTTCACAATGGCATTAGTACTTTTTTGCTATCGCGCACAATGCAATGGAAGCATTTGTTCTAGATCTGGTGCCAGTGAAGGGTCTAAACATCATGACAGTTACAAAAAACAACACAGCACTTTTATATAATCAGGGGCGGGAGATATTTTTGTAAATAGAACTTTTTTTTTCATCAGCTTCGCAGCCAACATAGAGGTAATACAAGAAAATTTATTTAACTTTAAAAAACAGGTTTATTCTATTATCCATAATTTGAAGTTATGGTATACGATATTTTTCTTACATTTTTGTGTATTCATTTTATTTTGGTTGTTTTCTAATCATTACTGAAACAATTCCATAGAGAGAGAGAAAAAAACTCGTATTACATGTCACGAGTTTATAAAGCTGAAGTAATGAAAGATATACGTTTGCATGTTTGACACAAGTGTGTATTACGTATATGGTGCTTCAGAACGTTGAACGTCCACTCAAACACAACAACAATTCATTTACGTTTCGGTCTGCTCGATTAATTGAGAAGTACGCATTGAGGTTTCATTGAAATATTAACAAATAGACATAAATTGGAAAAGGTTTGAATAAAATTTTAAGGAGCAAAGGCACTGTTTGCATCAGCATCATTAAGGTATTTTTTTCTTAATAATTCTTTTTATCCTGGGGGAAAGAGCTTTGAAAAAATTGCCACTGCATATTTCCCGTTATCAACCAAATTAAACGGTCTTAAATGTGTGTATCGGGCAAAAGCTCTTGTCGCAGAAAACAATTTAAAAGATTGCTACATGTACTTAGAGGAGAAGCTAGTAAATCAGAAGGCACTTTACTAGTTGAAATGCACGAGTTGCAAATGAAATGATTTGCCCGTGGTTTTATAAGGATGACATAAACGAAATAAACATCTCTACTAGTCTATTTATGTGTGTATCCCCTCAAAAACAACCTCTTTTGCTTTTGCATGCCTGGTTTTTGTTCTCTTGTGTGTATCTTAATTCAAAACTCATGAGATTTTTTCAGTTAGCCCTTCTACACACATCACTCAGTGAACAAAGTACATAAACCGTGGATTGGATTTCTTGTATGTCTTAGTATTTGAAATGTAGTCAAAATTATACCGCTATAAAAAATATATTGTGTATGAAAGATTTACGAGATCAAAATACCAAAAATGGTCTAAAAATATATACGTATACGTTTATACGTAAACTTTTCCGTATACATATTCGATGCAAAAGGTCTACTATTAGTTTTTTTTTATTTAGTTTAATTCAAAGTGAAAATTTAAATGTATGCCCATTCTTTATTTGAAATTATTATTTTATGATATTATTTGCGCGCTTTGGTTGGTTGATTTAAAGTCACATAACGTTCTATAAATATGTTGTAAATATGGTATTTCCATAAATAGTTCATTACGTTCTATATTTGGAAACATATGGAATGTTCTTATACATATCAAACGTTACGTGCTAATTATAACGAGAATAAGTCATGAAATAATAAAACAATTATAGCATAAGAAGTTCGGTCAATACATGCTGATTTAGTATGTTTGATAAAACTATTTCGGAAAATGATGTTTGAAAAGTTTATTACGCTTTCAGTGATACACAAAGGTTATCGAAAGTGTAGAACACCGATAAAAAAAGTCTACTAATCTATTTAACATATGCAAGTATAAAAAATATTATAAAAATAGGATTACTCGCTCTTTTTTATTTTATTCTATTTTATTTCATTTTTTTCAAAGGAAAAATATTTTTGTTCTCTACATAAATAACATGAGTAACGACAACGCCTAAAAATAAACATGTTTTTGCATCTCTTTAAAGTGTTTCATGTATTGCTGTCTGTGTTTGAATGATTGTTTGTGTTTAGTATATCAGTTTGTTTTATATTATGTTCAGCTTTGTACGTTTTTTAGCATTTTAGTAAATTCTGTTTACTTGTATGTTTATCTACTAATTATTTAGTTTGCTTGTATTGGGAGGTATTTCAAGGCCAACAGCTGATACAACAGCAACAATTTGAAATAATAGGATAAAATGATTACTTACCGGAAATTACAAAAAATGCATAGAATAAAGACAGTGTAAATAAAACGAAATGAAAAATTATTCTTCGTGTAATCTTTCAGAATTTTGCTCTGTGTGTGTCTTTTTTATACATAATATATAACATAAACATTATCGGATATTAAATGTAAATAAACGTCCTTTGTATGACAAATGCTCCTGTCAATATTAATGCTAGTAGACTTTATCTTTTAAATGCTATTCTACTTTCCGAAAATTAATTGCTTCAAAGTCAGCGAAAATGAAGCCATCAGTCCACAAAACAACGATTTGAAGACAGTGGAAAAATCGGAAACTCAAAGAAACTAAATACTACAATGAAAACAAAAAATGAAAACATGCAAACGAACAACAAGGATCAAATTTCAAACCATGTTGTGATCAGGTGTACCCGAAGAGTGAGCAACTCCTGTTTGATTTATGATACCCGCCGTAATGAACATGTCAATTTTTTAAGTAAGTCATATCAATTAGTAGAAAAACATAAACTGTTTACAAACAGAGGAAAACATTAAAAACCTACAAAAAGAGCAATTAAATGCAAAACTTAACAACCGAACTGTACTAGAAAAAAAACTAAATTAAAACAAGAACCAAACATTCGGAAAACCGAAATTGGTACCGGCACTAGCATAAGCAAGTTGTAGGGTTAAACAGGTTTATTGGTACCCAAACATCCCCTTTCTCTTTCCCGTTACCCCATAGTGGAATAAACATGCAACTAAAATCCAATAGAGGTAGACTTCTAACTCTATGACTACTATCTTGAAAAAGAAAAATATATGACAAAACCTAATCTAGAAAGATTGGTCAAAGAGTGTTCGCAGCTAAACTGCCGGCTAGCTAAAGGAACCTAGCCTGCTGGTAAAACACTGTCGAACTACAGATCAAAATCAGACTCAAAACTTCCCGAAGGGTGTGGTAAAGAGCCGTCATGTATTCCAACAGACATCAGCAGTATCAGTGAGAGGCCAGTATATGTGTAAAATCTTAAGTTCACTTGATTCTACAGCTATTTTAACAATTGTGTAGAATATTCCGTCGATATCCATTATTACGTAAAGAATGTAAGTTACATCTCGGTATTTCTTGATTTTCTTTTTATTAATTTCTGATATTTGTAAGAATATTTCCATAAAATAATGGATGAGAAATGCCATTTGTAATTGGCTGTTTGCGAGTTACGTCATATTTAGATATCGAATGTTCATATCTTCTCTAAAAAGTCTTAAGAGTATTTAAAAATTTGAGAAATCTGTAACCTTGTTCTAAAGTTTGGATGTGAGAGTAAAATTACACTCATTAAAATCGTCAAGAGTAGAACAAACGCAAGCGAATCGTACTAGTTGAGATATGTACACCTAGTAGGATGGAGCTAGTGGAACGTCGCCGTCAAGAAAGGGGAAATAAGTAATAGCGAAAGCACAATAATCCTCTTCATCATATATTTTAGTTTTCTTATTTTACCAGAGTCAATGATGATAATTACATCCAAAAAAGGACAGCATTTAGAATCATTGCTTGCTTTATTAAGTTTCAGTTGTTGTGGGTAAATGATGTCGACATAATCTAAAAATTTGGGATCGTCAGTAGTAAGGATATCGTCAATGTACCTGCTGTTATCATTGGAAATTGAAATAAGTTTATCACTGTTTGGTACAGGTCCATTTGTAGTTTATATACGACCGCAAAAATTTGCGGTCGTATTGTGGTATGGGTCAGTCATCGGCGTCGGCGTTGTATGCAGTATAACTTTGGTTCAAGTAAAGTGATTGTTATCAAATTTAATCATGATGTTTCTTTTTTTTTTTGAGTTTTTTTTTAATTGATGGCCCCGCCCGTTTAAGAAAAGGGGTTAAATTTGATGTTTCACAAATTTGACTGTAGAATCTTAATTATTTATCGGATTTTGATGGGATTCCTTCCAGTGTACTCATTAGGAAATTTTGAATCAGTATATTGCCAACGGATTCCATGTGGTATGTAACCTTCATCAGATCAATTTGGCCCACAAGGGTCGAATTTCAAATATTTAAAACTTTTAAAGTTTTAGTCCGATTTTGATGCATATTTTTTCAGTGGATAAATAATGAAAAATTAACAATGCGCTGCACCATCAGATTTTCGATAACTTGTTTCCTTTCTGGGGGGGGGGGGGAACCAAATGGGGTAAAAGTTGTAAACGTTGGGATTATCTAAAAAATTTTATTTTTCATCCATTTTTTTTTGCTGTTTTTTCTTTGGATTTCTCTTATTGTAACTTTCATCAGTATTTCAACGGATTTGGCATAGGTCTTGCGGTTTTCGAACTATTAGGGTCAAAGGGGCCAGAATTGCAATTCTTAAAATACGTGAAATCTTTTTTTTCATCAGATTTTGATGGTATTTTTTTCTTTGGATTCCTCTCATTGTAAGCTTTCCTAGTAATGCAATAGATTTGCATAGCTCTTATGGGTTTCAAGCTATAATGGGTCAAAGTTGCCAAATTGCAATATTCAAATTTTGTGAATTGATATAGAAAAGATAATCTTTATTTTTACATTGGATTTCAATCTGATTTTTTCCTTTGAATTTTTCTTGATTTAAGCTTTTAGTTGGTAGTCAACAGATTTTGCTTAGCCCTCACCATTTCCGATCAATAAGTGATAAAAAGGGCTTATTTTATTTTTTGCTTTTTGTGTAAAGTGAATTAATATTTCAAGATCCTTATTGTGTCCAGCAAATTACTGTGCCCACATTCATTTTCATGTAAACCTGTTAAAATTTCAGTGGACGACATGCCGCAGTCGGCGTAGCCCTTTATTTCGTGAAGTCCCGTTTGTAACAGAACAGAAAAAGAATTGCAATGAGAGGTGCACAATTACATGTAGTACTCATGGGGATTCCAATGACCTGATGATAAACATTGGTGCAAAAACAAACATAAATGTTGTCTCGCAAGAGATTCAGTGCCTTAATCATATCATCACTTTTCTAGGAGCAATGATTGTTATAAGTCATCTTTGAGAAGAAACTACGGCAAATGAACTGAAGGCCCGATATTTGAAAGACCATTTTATAATGTGTCCCAGTTTGGATTTAATCAAATTATGCGGAAGGGTTTTATAAAGTGTAGAAAAATCATTTCTGTCAATAGATCAAACTGTTCTTTTTATAGATTGTAATGGATCAAAAACTTCAAATGAATTTTTTACACGCCAAAAGTAATTACCACCAGAGTTTTGATATGTTTTTTTTTCACAATATTTTGTTACGAACTGCTTTATATAAATAAGGGCACTGGTTAAGTGGATTGGCAAATTTGTATTATTAAATTATCATCAAGCTGCAATTGTGCTATGCAACTAACTTTCAAATTTGTCTAAATAGGCATCTTGATGAAAATAAAATAACAACTCTAACTCCAGCAATATTTGATCAGTTGGTTGCTTTACTACTATTGTAAGTTTAAAGTTAGATACATTCGACCACTGTTAGAATACTATTCTAATATAGATCAGGACAAAATACAATTGCAATCATGATAACCAGTGATATGTACAAGTAATATATAGGCGACGTCATTACAGATCTTACTCAAAAATAGAAAAAGCCAAATCAAAATATGAGTTCAAGGGGTTGACCTAGTTTAAGTGACATAACTCTTAAGATTCACTTGACTGTATGTTTGTTGTAATAATTTTTTTAAATATATTGTAAGCTTCTAAGTAACATAGATGATTTCAAATCTTTTTCACATCAATGTTTAAAATGTTTCGATGAAACTGGCTGTTTTAAACGCCTTACTGATTTAAAGAGTTACCTCCCTTAACCTAGATCTACTACCATAAACAGAAGACAAAAATTAATACAGAAGTAAATGTACATCCGATTTAAATGGGTATATTAGTTCTGTTTTACAGCTATATAAAATAACACTCTATTTAAAATGCAGTAAATTTTAAAGATATGTAGCTAATTTAAAAGGACACTGGTAGAATACTAGTAATACCAAGGGTACCGAGGGTACCATGCGCAAGCAGATTTCACATATCAAATTTAAGCGACAAAATGAGATTACAGAAGATTAGAGACATGATACACCTTTGAAACCAAAACTGAAGTCTTCAAAATGTGATTTAAAAAAAAAAATACGATAACGAAATCGGGTAATCCGGAAGTTTAACGTATCATGTTCCGTATACTACAAGTACAATAGTTCCAAAGTCAGTTCGGTGTAAAATGTTTATAAGTGATAGTTTTCCAACGTGAAATAGACCCTTTCACGATGACTGAGGTCTTGAATTTTGTACATGTGCTAATATGCCTTTGAGTGGGTAAAATGCAACGTCATAGTATAAGAGACACCTTGTTTAATTGTCCTATGACGCCTTTTTGCAGGAACTGTTTTTATTTTCCATTCAAAATCGCAGGACCGCAGTTTTTTTTTTTATTGTGAATGGGTCTATTCTTTGGTTGCATTATTAATCTATTTAAAAAAATAGAACAAAAAGATAACAGGAAACACCTTCAATGGCCGAAAAATATAGTCACATACCACAATACACTAAGGAACTGTACAAGAAAAATACACAATAAAAAACAAAAGACAAACGTAAACAACGATAGAAACTCGGGACAGCCGAACTTGGTACCGGCACTAGCAAAAGCCAACGGTAAGGTCAAACCGGTTTATTGGTACCAAAACCCAAACCAAACTCTACCTCTAATAATTATAATAAACATACGAATAAAATCCAAAACAGGTCGACTACTAACTCCATGACTACAATCTTGAAAGGAAAAAGGGGACAAAACGTAATTTTGAAAGATTATAAGTTTAAGGTAGATCGACACTAATACACGGCGCATTCGGTTGGCGCATTTGCGAAACACGAGTCAGATGCGGAATTGACTTTATTTTCAAGCCGGAATATTCCTTATTTGGCCTTTTCATTGTGACGTCATATTAGATCGGCATGCACTTTCCCGCAAATTAGTTCCCCTTTCCCGTAAATATTGTCTATCTTGTTAACTATATAAAATATCTCTCTTATTCAAACGGTGACATATAGATTTTTTCAGCTCAACATATAGCTGAAGTATGTATCTCTGAAATATCAAAAAAGAAAAAAATCTATCTAATATATATTTCATACGAAAGATAAATAATAAGCATGTTGTCACATTTGCTGAAAATACTGAATTTGGCCTGATTTTCAAAGCCTGATAACAGGAAAAGATGATCGGTGACATATCATTTTTATTTTACTTTTTGAATAAATGGACCAAGACCTACAAAATATCTCAAATAAAAAAAATCTGATTTTTTTTATTAGGATCGATCTACCTAAAATCATTTGAAGAATAAGATAAATCATAGAATAGACAGAGAAATAAAACTAACAAATAATAATGAAAACAATAATAATAATGAACAAAAACAAAAATAAAACAAAATAAAGTAAACTTTATGCAATCCTTTAGAATTCGTCCCTGTGTGTTGCTTCTTTTACACACGTAACGGAAAAACAAAGTCATTAGATTTTATTTGTTAGAAAACGATCACTGTATGAAAAATGTTAATGTAATTTCGTAAGATGTAAATGTTATTTGGCTGTATAACATATAACACAAGTTAATTTCTGCATATGCCAATTTCGACAACTTATGTCTTTTCAGTGTAGATAATATCAAAACAATTGGAAATCCATAAACTGAAATATGTGTAAAAGCTGATAGAGAACAATTACCAATAAGATCTAAAATCAGCTAAGGACAGAGCTCTGCAAGAGAGAGATACGCCTGAGTTTTTCACAAAATTTTCCAAAATTTAGATATTGCTAGTGTTTAAAATAAAATTGGTTTCCGGGTCAGCAGCGAATTTCTGGCTAGTGGGTCGGTGAATACCCTCGGGGACTAACAGTCCATCAGCACACCACCAGAGGTATCGGCTCAGTAGTAACAAATATTATGCATTACAAAGAGATTACTATATTATCCTCTTTTTACTGTTATACTTTCGCAAAATATACAATTGTAGAATATTTATAATAAATATCGTCAAACTAAGATTTCTTGCACTATGTATCTTACATTTTATATTTTTTCTTAATAGGGATCTTGACCGAAATATGATTAAAACTCTAATGCCGGGAATATTTGATCATTTGATTACTTTACAAGGCTTGTAAGTTTAGAGTAAATTACAGTCTGAAAATTCTGTTCCAATTTTGATCAGAAAAGAATGGCAACTTTAAAAACACGAGGCTCATCTGAGCCTGCATCGCTTATCTGGCAACCTTAAGCTTCTAACTCATCCGAAAACTTGAATGTAAGTTGATCAAGCTGAAGATATAGGTCAAATAGACCTTAATCTGGCTGGAAGGTAACCTACCACAACAGATGCATCTACAAGGTTAAATAGTCACACAATTTACAGTTACTGAGATATGAACTCGGATGTAAACTTGAATGCAGTAAATCATGCAGAAAATATAGGTCAAAGTGATCTAATTTTGCCTGGATGCTGACCTACCATCAAAGATATATGCACATGCAAGGTAAGATGATCCTATTATGTACAATTACTGAGATATGAACTTTGACCTAAAATTGGATGAAAGGCAATCAAGCAGAATATATACATGTATGTCAAAGAGACATAATTTTCTTGTCGAATGTGAGATAACTCAAGACACATCAGTATGTAAAGTTTTATTACCCTACCCTTCATAGTTGCCAAGATATATACCTAAAAGCAGACAGAGACATGGATTTTCCTAAAAATTGCATGGCTAAGTAAATACTGACATGGCAAACATTTGATCAATTAACTCTAACCTCTGTCATTTAAAGTTCCGGAAATAAATGACGAAAGACGTAAATATTCGTGATTTAAGGTCAATAACTTACATGCACTTCGGAATTTCTTTCAAAATGGAAGGGTAGGTAGTTCTTGTGATGGCAAACAATTTATCAATTTACACTTGACCTCTATCTTCTATAGTTTTCGAATTAAATAACTAAAAAAGATGAAAATTTTGAAAATTCGGTACAAAGGGCAATAAGTCCTGATCAATTGACACTTGACCTTTATCGTTTTTAGTTTCGCAGATAAATGACGAAAATGTACAAATTTTAAAAATTTTAGTGAATAAAGGGCAATGACTCTTTCTTGGGTTACGGAATTTTTTTCAAAATTGAAGGGTAGGTAGATCTTGTCATGGCAAATATTATATCAATTTACACTTGTCCTCTATCTTTTTTAGTTTCGAGAATAAATAACGAAAAACGCAAAAAATGTAAACTTTTCGTGATTAAAGAGCACTTACTCTTACATGGGTTTCGGAATTTCTTTCAAAATTGAAGGGTAGGTAGATCTTGTCATGGCAAAAATTTGATCAATTTACACTTGACCTCTATCTTCTATAGTTTTCGAATTAAAAGACTAAAAAAGATGAAAATTTTGAAAGTTCGGTACAAAGGGCAATTACTTCTACATGTACATGGGTTTTTGGATTTCCTTCAAAATTGCAGGGTATGTAGATCTGGTCTTTCTGAACAATTTTTGTTACGCCGATTGTGATATCTGGAACGGTTTTTGAGTTATTTGCCGAAAACTGCAATTTACCCCTATGGTCTATTTTTTACAAGAGCGGCCATATTGGTTGGCTGTTAGAAAAATTATACATTGTTTGAGAAGCCATACTCTGGGGATGGTTCAGGCAAAGTTTGGTTTCATTTGGCCCAGTGGTTGAACAACACGGATCTGTGTGTGGCTTCTTTTACATACTTAGTAGATAATGTAAATTGTAAAAATAAAACGATCATATTATGAAAAACAACGAACTTTACAATATAAATGCTAGTTGACTCTATGCAACAGAATACTTTGTCATCTTTATCTAATTGTTCATATTTTCTTGATAGGTATCTTCAGGGAAATATGATTACAACTCTAAATCCGGGAGTATTTGATCACTTGACATCTTTAATTGACTTGTAAGTTAAAAGCTATATATACTCAATCAATGTTAAAATTATACCGGTATATATATTAATACATGGCCTTTTCCACATTAGCACGGTTATCATCCCGGGACTCCCATATCAGCCCGAGGCTGACGCGTCGGACTGATATGGGTCGAGAGATGATAACCGTACTTATATGGGAAAGACCATCTCTTAATCGTGCTGATATGGAAAAGACCTTCTCTTAATCTGTTTAATATATACATGTACTTCCATTTAGGAGTTTTCATCATACCCGGACTGAAATAGTCATATCATCGGGCTGAAATGGCTTTTCATAACGATATGCCCATATCAGACTGGGGATGTTGATATGGACTGCTTACTTCCGGCTGTATTACATATGCAAAAACAGAATATATCTTTGCTTAATATGTAATAAATTCTAATATTGACCAAACAAGCACCCATGAACATCAGGCATACTTGTTGATCGAATAACAGATTGATGACGTCACAACATACTTTCCACAGAAAGAAACAGCCAATTTAATTGTTTTTTAACAAAAATATCAAATATCAAAAAGAAATAATGTTACGGTTGTTACATTCGCCTTAATCATTAAATGTAATAATAGTATAGGAATAACTCGTGTTAGTCACTATTTATAGTCTTTTTACTGGGTGCGCATTATACATGTATATGGAATATAGGGCATTTTATTTAAATCGCAACCAATCACAGTTAGGACAGATTGATGCTCTACGCCATGATAGAGTCCGTATTTAAAAAGAAATTGTGCATCAATTCAAAATGTCGAACAATTTGTATAAAAGATCATATTACACTAACACATATGATATTGTAAATTGTAAAGCTTTTAAAAACTCAGTAAAAATCAAGAAACAAAATCGGTATTGTTTTGTGTGTTTTCCATTATTGACATGACACATTTTGTAACGATACCCCGTGTAAGTAAAGAAATATTGCATTTTTTCCATTTCACAGTTTCTTTTGTCAATAAGTATTTCTTTCCTCGGTAATTAACAATTAGATCAACAGAACTGTATAATAAATTGCAATTAAATTTAATTAGCACAATTAATATATTGTTTATTGCAATACTTAAAATACATTCTTTGTTTTGACGTTTAACCATGACAAATAGTACTTAAGTATAGCAACACGCACAAGACGTATACACAGTGACCAGATAGTTTAGGCATATCAGTAAAGAATCAGGTTAGATAACTCTCCGGACAAAAATCTGTGACCTTTAGTTTGCGTTGATATTTTATTGTGAAATAATGTAATTAAATGTTTGATGTAGGTAAAATATTCAATTTAGGAATGTTAACATTCTTTCTGCACAATGTTTGTTTATTTAATATTTGGATATAAAAAATGCCAGATTTTTAAAAAATTTATATGATGGTAAATTTCTATAAAACCCTATTTTCAGTATATTAACTTATGAACCCACTAAAACCCATCTGGCATATGGAAGATTTATACTTCACATATCTGAAGTGCAAATTTCATTACAATCGGACCTATGGAATTTTTTGGCTTTACTGTTAAAAATGTAAATTTTTGTAGTTTTTGCGCCTGGTCTTTTGATTTTGACTCGAGTTATGTTCCTTTGGCCACAAATCTTTAGTTTTTCCCACTTTGAATGTGCTGCCATCTGGCGCTAATTGATATACCTAGATAGTTTCTTTATAACGTCCAGTTCGACAATACTGACATTCTTATTATTAATCAAATGGAATTGATACAAGTTACCGAAAATTTCGTTTCTCATATGATATGTCAAGTTTAGACCGGGTTTAACCCGTTAGATAAATTTTCATATTCAACGTATGTTGAGTAAAGCCCCGTGCTATTTTCCGCCAAATCTCAATTCTCGGTGCTTATCATTTATCATTAGAGAAAAAGATTACACAACTTTATCCCGATTATTACCATATTTTACCTACTCTCGATAATCAAATCTAAAAGTTCTAAAATGCGCAAGCGTCGCAATTAGAATTTTAAAATTTAACTGTCTCTAGTTCATAAAATATGGTAATGAACGGGATCTTGTGTGTAATCTATATTTATCTTACCATCAGCATGCAATCTGACCTCACGTCATTTTAGATTTTTTTCATTCAAAGGACCATGTAAGCTCTAGCCGATGATCCCTCCGGCGTAATTCGCTGTTTCAAAAATTTGTACTCTCAAACTACTTGCCGAATATTAGATAAACTACATTTGAATCGTTATCAGGCCAAGTAATTATGTTAAGGTTTCTCAGTGGTATAATAACGCCATTTTTATCGAATACTTGTTCATTAAGGTTACATTCATTAAGAAATTATAACAAAATAAGTATTTAAAATGTAAAGAAAGCCCAGAGTATTTTTTTTTATTACGAATTACTTGTACAATATTTGCATTGCAAAACTAAACTAAAACATATGAGCTGTAAATATGTTGCTGGATGTACAGGACACTAAAATTATGCAAGGGATATAATTTGATAACATATCACTGGAGAAATTTACGTTTCGCAATTGTTCTCTCGTATTTCAACGGTGACCGCAATGTTTTAATTTTTTATATGTTAACTAAATAATGATTTTAGAACCAATGCAAAGTATGAACAAAATCTATAATAGATATTCAAGCTTTCCTCTCATATAATCATTTCCCCTATTAATTTTATGTAAAATCCGTAAGTTTTCATTTCCAGTTTTTGCGCTTAAATTCACGGTGACTCAAAAATGTTATTTCATATTTTGCACAATGGTACTATTATGTTTCTTCATAGAAAATTTCACAAAATCCTATAATAGGAGAATAATACCCTGCAAGACACCTTCCCTGGCGAATTGTGGCAAGTGACTGTATTTTTTAGCCATTGTACATGTTTCCTGTTATCCATTCTTTTACCTCAATTCATTGTCGTTATGTAGTCCGAAGACCAAAGGACATTGCAGCGGTTACTTAATATAAAACATAACAACATATTGCTGTATTTTACAGAACATTCAGTATACACTGCAGATATATATATATATAAAACATTGCATTAAAAAGTTACTTAAAATTTAAACTTCTGCATGCCCTTCGGTGCAGATCAAATCATAACATTTGGTAGATCATTGAACGTAAATTGTGTAAAAGCTGACAGAGAAACAAATAACGAATCCGATCTAAGAATAATTTGATAATATCTTTATACCGGACAATGCAGAACTTTCGAGATAGGAACTCTTGTGTAATTGAAGGTTGAAACGATCATCTCGGATACCAGTAAGAAGGATTACTTGATTTCTGTTGAAATGTATATATACCACATAAAACAAACTGTTTATGAAATTGAAGTGCATTTATAATTTTCCCTATTTGAAAATTCTTTAACTATTTTTTAAAACAACGGCAGTAGAATACCGAAGGAACAAAGGGGTGACATTCACAAAAATCGAAGTCCAAAGACAGGGCAAAAACGAGAACACAGAAAACAATGACGTTAGACACAAAAACAATGACGCCAGACAGACACATAGCACAGAATCAGAAACCACAACATTCAGAACAAAGGCACTCACAGTGTGAACTCCAGTGAAACTGAGAGTGACATCAGGTGCTCCGGAAGGGTAAGCACTTAATTGACGAAAAACAATTAATCTGAAGGCGCTAAAAATCGATTTAATGTAAATCATCTTTAGTTCAATAGTGTTAATCAATTAGTGATTATGTATAAATCTTTTGATTTTTACGTATAAAAATAGAATTGTTTCCGGGGTTAACGCGATTCAAAAGTCCCGTATTTTGAGTACAATTCCGCTTTAGGATTTATGTTACTTTTCGTAACATTATCAAAAAATCATACAAGGCGGAAATAAAATATAGAGTAGGAAAAAATAAATAAACTTAATAACACGTTCATGTAACTTATAGCAAAGTTTTTTTTTCATCCAGTATTGCCTGTATTCATTTAAATTGAACTAAGTAACATCTTCAAAAACTTATAGCAAAGTTTTATGATCCATTATTGCCAATATGAACATAAATTAAGCTAAGTGACACCTTCATGCAACTTATAGCAAAATTTAAATTAAACTCAGTAATACTTCAAAGCAACTTATCGCATAGTTTATTATTCAGTATTGCCTTTATTTATTTAAATATAATTCAGTAACAGCTTCATGCAACTTATAGTAAAATCTTATGATTCATTATTGCCAAATTCACATAAATTAAACTTAGTTACATCTTCATGCAACTTATAAAAAAGTTTTATAATCCATTATTGCCAATATTCATTTAATTAAACTTAGTAACACATCCATGCAACTTATAGCTAAGTTTTATCATCAATTATAGGGGATGTAAGTGTCGTTCAATTTTGAAACTTCCGGGGACAAAATTGAACACGGAAATTACATTTTAACGAAAATACATGACGTTTTAAGGACAAATTAGAACGTCATAATCTGCAAATGTCATATTCTGGTGGAAAACGTTTTCGAATTTCAATTTTATCGTGGAATCACGGTGTCAAATGACAGACGCTATTGCCTATATTCATTTAAATTAAACTTAGTAATACCTTCATGCAAATTATTGCAAAATTTTATGGTCTGTTTTTGCCTATATTCTTTTATTTCCACGATTTTGTATATTTTGACCTTCAATTCAAAAAAGTATAATTTGTAAATCAAAGATTACTATTTCTTAATATGTCCCAGTTGTTGGTATCTCTATCAAGATGACCACCATAGACAGATATAATAGTTCTGTTTTCCATTTATATTAAGACGAAACTACCTAGTCACATTCCGAAACTACAGGATAAAGGGAAATTCTCATCTGATCACCGCAAAATGCAGTTTAATCGTTGCAAATTTACCATAGAAACCACCGCAAAATGTTTCAACTGCCATTTTCCTGACCTGGTACAGATGAAAGAAATGACAATTTACACCGGTTTTATAGCCCTCCTCTTCCACTGCGGTGTCCGCTAAAACTCAACAGCAACTGCTATTGAAATGTCGTAGAAAGTGAAAGAAATGTTCATCCCAGAACTTGGTAAAATTGAATCTTAATCTGAATCACAGTTCTGACTCAAAATTTTCCTACAAAATACTGATATTTATAAGACAATTTTTTATTATCGTATGAGAAGGAATTGTTTGGGCCTTGATTAATATAGTGGTCGTGGAGATAACTATGCCTATTCAGAAAGTCTACATAAAAGGCGATAGCTCTCGAGTAATGGATTACTTGTGAAATTTACATTCCGAAAGCAAGAGAAGAAAGATTATACTTTCCATGTTAGAAAAAATGAAATTGAACTCGTCGTTTTTGTCGTTAATTTTAGTACTGAGGTGACAATTTTCGTCAAATTCGAATTAATGAAGGAACGAAAGAAAGAAAACTGAACATATTCTTTACTAGACAGTTTCTGAGACAGTGATTTTTCTGATTACAGACTGCAACTGTATAAATTGCAACGCTTTTTTCAAGTATCAACTTTAAAGATACGACCCTATAAAAAGACTAAGAAATGTTTCCGTTTGAACTTTGAAATAATCGCGTTAGATATATAGCATTGATTTCAGATATCCACTAATACGTAGCATTTCCTGTTTAAACAAACAAGTTTGTCACTATTGGTTTTACTTGTAAGACATTCAAAGTTTATAATATACCTCTAAGTTACTAGTTTTAACATATGTATGAATTAATGTTTTGACAGAGATTTGCACGGAAACCGGATAGGTAGTCTACCACTCGGAATCTTTGATGTCTTAAAAAATTTGGAACTTTTGTAAGTGTTTGTTTTGTAATTTTTCAAATGTGACATTTTCTGTTTACAATAGTTGTTTATTAGTGTAGACCATTTGAAAGAGTAGAGAAGATGAATACCATAAAGTAAAACAAAATGAACAAAAACGCATAAGGTACTCTTCATATTAGTATTAAGAACGTTGTTTATTTTACACACTTGGCAGCAAAAAAAAACATTGAAAATTTTCGAATGTCAACGGTAAATTGAAGTTCAAAGTATGGCAAAATGGTCCGATCATTTTTAAAACATAAATGCTAGTTAGGCAAGTGAATTACGCTTAATACGGTGCTAGGGACCGTTTTGAACTTACTATGAGGTAAGAGTGTTTACTCCTTGTTGAAGGCCTTATGGTGACTTCAAGATGAAGAACAACAATTAAAGCGTTGTTCTATTTGCTTAATCTTATCATGTATATATACCGATTTTGTCCTATGTCAATTTACTCATTATCCCTTTATATATTTATAGTTTACCTTTTGCAACAGAATACGCTGTCATCTTCTTTAACTGTACCGAACTCTCTTGAATTTTACTGCTGCGAAATATTTATGTTCAGATTACAAGTATTGTCAAGCTACATTTAGTTGTACTACGCGTCGCACTTATATTTTTTTCTAAATAGGGATCTTGGTGAAAATAAGGTTGCAACTCTTCCGTTGGAAATATTGGATCAGTTGATTGTTTTAACGGGCTTGTAAGTTTAAAGTTAAATATACAGAACCAGTGTAAAAATTTTGAATTATATGGATCAGCTGAAATTCCATCTACACACCTCGCAAAACATTATACTTGAGATTAACTTACGAGAATTTTAGCTTAAGTAGCTAATTTAACAGGACAATGGCCAAAGAATACCGAGGGAAGTAAATACAAGTAGATGTCGTTAAGGATAAGGAACTATTAGCATAAGCTTATTAAGCTTCTTTTCGAATGTTACTTTTTGTCTAAACCTAGTACTTAAATCAAAGTCCAGAGAATCAACAAGAAATGAGAACAATAATGACGATTGAACAAAGACGCATTATACCCACAAAATCAAAGATATAACACTCAACACCAAATGATTGAAAATGTTAATTCTAATAACAAAAACAACAATTGCATCAAGTGAATTCAGGGTAAAGTCAAAACCGGTTAAAACTAGGTACATGCAAAAAAGACTTGAAAATGTCAGTTTCCATTAGTGAAACTGACACATGTGTATCAAGGATTTATGAAGTGACCAACGGCTAATATTAATATCCCTTAAGAAATATCTGCGATTTAGCCCTTACAATCGTCACTGTATAGACCAAAATCTTTAAAAATACTTTCCCCATGAGGACGATAATCCTATTGCTGTTCGAAAAGGGAAATTTCTTAATTGGGAATTTAAAATCATACCAAAAAGTCATCAATGTATCATTTAGGATGTTTGACATGCCATTAAGCCTGGCTACTGGGTTGGTAAATACCCCTGGGGACTAACAGTCTACCAGCAATGGCATCAGCCCCTAGGTAACAAATAACAAAATACCGAAGTTAATTTAATTTCAGCATATGCGCATTTCGACAAATTATGACTTTTCAGTGCAGATAAAATCAAAACATTTGGAAATCCATGAACCGAAATATGTGTAAAAGATGATAGAGATCAAACTACCAATAGGATCTAAATAATCAAATAAGGACAGAGCTATATAAATGGGAGATACTCCTTATGTTTAACAAAATTTTCTAAAATTTCGATATTGCAAGTTTTCAAATAAAATCGGGTTTGCGTTTTTGACTGTGTAACGACTAAACCCAATTCCTATTTTTTTTTTCAAATTGAAGATTAGATATCTCACAATGCAGTATGCAGTCCTTACTTAAATATAATCTTGCCATTTTACAAGTAGCCAATATACAGGAAAATGGTAGAAGAATAAAGACAAAATAAGCACAAGTAGATAATTACAGATTATAAATCAAATTAAAGAGACCAGGCAAAACGAGAAAATAGAAGGCAAAAGACAAAAGACGCAACAATCAGAAAACCTAAAAACACAAAAATAACAAATAGAAATTCACGCATTTGAAATAAGAATTCTGAAGAAAAAAGACAATGGCATCAGGTGTTCCAGACCTGTTCTGTTAACTTCTATACATTACCCATCACCCTGTCAGGGGCTCAATTCAAGGTCAAATCAAAACCTGTAATACAGGAAGACAAGACAATGATATCAGGTGCTCCGACCTTCTCTGTTAAATTCTATACATCACCCATCACCCTGCAAGGGGTTCAATTCAAGGTAAAATCAAAACCTGTAATACAGGAAGACAAAACAATGATATCAGGTGCTCCAGACCAGCCCTGTTTACTCATATACATCATCCTGCCAGGAAGTTAATTCAAGGTAGAATCGAAACCTGTAACACAGGAAGACAAAACAATGACTTAAGGTGCTCCAGACCTTCCCTGAACACTTCTATACATCACCTATCAACCTGCCAGGGGGTCAATTCAAGGTTATTCACCTGTAATACAGTAAGACAAAACAATGACTTCAGGTGCTCAAGACCAGCCATGTTCACTCATATACATTATCCTGCCAGGAAGTTAATTCAAGGTAAAATTAAAACCTGTAAAACAAGAAGACAAGTAAATGACGCCAGGTGCCTCAGACCTGCGCTGATCACTTCTATACATCAAACTGCCAGGAAGTCAATTCTAGGTAGAATCGAAACCTGTAATACAGGAAGACAAAACAATGGGACCTGCTCTATACATCAAACTGACAGGAAGTCAATTCAAGGTAGAATCGAAACCTGTAATACAGGAAGACAAAACAATGACATCAGGTGCTCAAGACCTGCTCTGATCACTTCTATACATCAAACTGACAGGAAGTCAATTCAAGGTAAAATTAAAACCTGTAATACAGGAAGACAAAATAATGACATCAGGTGCTCAAGACCTTCTCTGTTCACTTCTATACGTCACCAATCACCCTGCCAGGGGTCAATTCAAGGTAAAATCGAAACCTGTAATTCAGACGACAAAAAAATGACATCAGGTGTTCCAGATCTTCCCTGTTCACTTCTATACACCACCTATCAACCTGCCAGGGGGTCAATTCAAGGTAAAACCGAAACCTGTAATACAGACGACAAAACAATGACATCAGGTGTTCCAGACCTTCCCTGTCCACTTCTATACATCACCTATCAACCTGCCAGGGGGTCAATGCAAGGTAAAACCGAAACCTGTATTACAGGAAGAAAAAACATTGACGTCAGGTGCTCCAGACCGGACCTGTCCACTCATATACATCATCCTACCAGGAAGTCAATTCAAGGTAAAATTAAAATCTGTAATACAGGAAGACAAGTAAATGACACCAGGTGCCTCAGACCTGCTCTGATCACTTGTATACAACAAACTTCAAGGAAGTCAATTCAAGGTAAAATTAAAACCTGTAATACATGAAGACAAAACAATGACATCAGGTGCTCCAGACCTTTTCTGTTCACTTCTATACATCACCCATCACCCTGCCAGGGGGTCATTCAAGGTAAAATCCAAATCTGTAATACAGGAAGACAAAAACATTAACATCAGGTGCTCCAGACCTGCTCTGTTCACTTCTATACATCACCACATGTAATTGATCTAAAAAACGGAGAAACAACAACGGCTGTAGAATACCGAAGGAAGAAAGGAAAGGTATTTCCAAACGTCGAAGTCTAAAGACATGGCCAAAACGAGGACACAGAAAATAATGACGTTAGACACAGAACACAATGCTGTTAGACAGATCCGAAGCACAGAAATAAAAATCACAACATTCAAAAAGAAAGCACTTTCAGTGTGAACTCTAGTGAAACTGAGAGTGACATCAGGTGCTCCGGAAGGTAAGCATGTCCTGCTCTGTTCACAGTACCTGTCACAATGTAAGTGAGACAATCTTGGAAAATGTCAGAATTTGTAGTCAAAACCGGGAAGACGTGAATCTAAAGAAACGACAGTTTGATCAAATTTATGCAGAAAACTGGGACTCTCTTGTCTTGATTACTTTAGTTCACAAAAAAAAAAACATGGCCACCGATTGCGCAAGAAAATATTTGAAAAAAATGTAAAGACCGAATATGGTGTGTGTTTTATTCTAACCGATAGCAATGGTATCAAATGTTTAAAAGAAAAAAGATGTAAACCCAAAATGGCATGAACTTTCATATTAAAATGGCGATAAGAAATTTGAACTTTTTTAACGAATCTTAAAATAATTATACCCCCGCCTTAACGCGGTGGTATATAGTGATCACGATGTCCGTTCCTCCTTTCGTCCGTTCGTCTGTTCGTTATTCTAGACCACTCACTGAAAATCACTGAAAATTTCGCAGAATGTTTGGTGTACATTGCCATTGTACACCAGCTATTTTGAAATGTAATTTATTTTTTTAACCTATATATTTTAATCAAATGGAGAGCTCTCCTCAAAGATTTCTGGTTTAAAGTTATTTTTCTTTGGAAATATCAATGTAAAAAAATGATATTACACTCATTTGAAAAACATTAAATATACTATTGAATTGGAATAAGATTTTTTTATTCTTTTAAAACTAACTCACACGTAGCATTAATTTTAACTTTTCTACCTCTTGGCAGGACGCTGAGTGAAAACAAGTTGACAAGTATTCCACTTGGACTGTTTGATTCCTTAGTGGTATTTGAGCAGTTGTAAGCATTAACATTAACGTACTATAAATACTGTAAAAGGAGTTATTTTCGTGTGGTTTAAATTCTGCGAATTTAAATAATATTATTCGCAATTCTAAACTTACGTTCGCTACGTTTGTTATAAGGTCAAAGTTACTGGAGAGGAAGTTCCCGTGATTTCATTTCAGTCAGCATACCAAGTTTGCGAATGCATACGATCTTTAATTTCCAAAATTGTTTTAACATGCCATCTGTTATTTACACTATCATAACCAAATTAACTCAAATGCATATTCATACTTTTAGATAAAAGTATCAGCCACTGAACTTTCATTTTGAATGTAATTTTGGCAGATTTCGACATTTTTGTAGGTTTTTGTAAACATTCGTTGTATAAGACCTGCAGAACCAAAATAAACTAACGGTCATCTGAACGGGCAAGGATTAATATACTCCAATTCTTTTCAACAATAACTATGGGTGGTCCCTTTAAAAAGCATTATAGACTGGAACTTACCAGTAAGTTAAAAGTGGAGCTAACTGGGCATTCTAAGACAGTCCCACTAACCTTTTCCGCAAGCTTAAATTTGAATTAATGTGGAAATTGGTTTTCCTATAAATTTGAATTAATGTGGAAATGACTTTTCCTGCATTTGAATTAATATGGAAATGGCTAGTGAATAATATACGAAGGCAAATTTGCTAGGATTTTATTTGGCGAAAATTTGTTCTATTCAATTAAATGAAAATAAGTTGCTCGAGAATCAACAACAATGATAGTTTTGTACCATCTTACCATGAATATAGAGGGATATTGTCCAATGTAGATTTACTCCATATCCTTTTATTAGTTCTTAAACAAATAGTTATATTTTTTTCTTTTTATTTCCAGTTGTTAATATGTTAAACACGTATTTCAGATATGTTCATGACAACCCAATATCAAGTCTGGATATGCGATTATTTGAAAATCTAAAGTCACTTCTTGATGTGTGAGTACTTTTGTCTGTAAAAACATCTACAATGGCTAAAAATTACACTCACGTTATAATCTGTCATGGAACTACACCGGAAAAACACAGATAAGACAAACGAAAAACGTAAACAACGATAGGAACTCGGGATAGCCGGATTTGGTACCGACACTAGCAAAAGCCAGTGGTAGGGTTAAACCAGTTTATGGGTACCAAAACCTCCACTTTCTATGTACCGTTTCCCTGTGGTATAATATACATAGCAATAAAAAGATATTCTTGGTTTATTATGCCAAGTGCCCTTTGGTTGTTTATATGTTGTTATTGTATTTTTTTTGTCGGTCAACGGATGACAGCAGTTGTAAAAACACTTCAACAGTTAATTTTATGTCTGTTTCTGGACAACCCCACATCCATGAAAAAAAGAGAACAGACATTTAGCAATTAGTTTTAGCCTCGTAGTGACATCAAGATGAAGAACAAGAATTAAAGCGTAGTTCCACTGCTTGGTTTAATCATGTTTATTGTACAAACTTTGAAGAGACTTTGTCTCATGTGCATTTATTTCATATCCTGTTATTGTTATCACAATTTGTCCAAATTGCATACAACTTTTATTATAACTACTTTTTATAATGAAAAGCAGCTGTACTTTTTCAAAAATGAGCACGATGTTTGGGCATTTTTTTTAACCAACTACACCAACATTTCTTTTTACAGACAGAGAGATTTTGCGAAAAAAAAAACATTTCCATGTTTTTGTAATCCATTTTATTTCTTATCAATTATGTGAAAAAGTTATGTTTAACTTTATATCAAAAATGTGTCTAAATATAAAGCAATTACACCTCCAACGGTTTTCAATAATGAAATACCAATCTAAGGTTAGGGAGATTTGAATGTATTGGATACAAATCCTTGGTGTGCGAGGTTGCCAGTATTTCAGACTCTTTCAAAACAACTAACAATATTTCAAAATTTCAAAGGACATTAATGAAATAACCAAACAACATCCGCAAAACTGTACAACATATGTCAAATAACTAAATACCGAAGTTACTGTGAATTTGATTTCTGCATATGCGCATTTCGACAACTTATGTCTCTTCAGTGCAGATAAAATCTAAACGTTTAGAAGACCATAAACTCAAAGATGTTTTATAAAAACTGATAGAGAACAAATAACCAATATGATCTAAATGTAAAGCCAAAATCAGCTAAGGACAGAGCTTTGCATGAGGGAGATACTCCTTAGTTTTCAAGAAAATGTTTTAAAAAATGATGACAAGAAACCGACAACAATTCAAAATCATGATGTCAAGGAACCAACGAAAAACACCAGAAACATGATGCCAAGGAAATAACCAAAAGGAAATATATGCTAATGAACCAATCGAAGAGAAATATATACAATGGTGAGATTTGTCCGAAACATGACAAGGAATCAACCAAAGACAAAGATGATTCCGCGATGACTTCATATTTGAATCTAAAATGAATTGAAAAATTGTCAAAATAGTACACTATTGTCCATCATGTATGTTCATTAAAGCTAACTAACAACAAAAAGAAAAAATGAAAGGATATGGAGTGAATGTACATGTGACAAAAACGCACACGATATATAGAAAACTCCAGTTTATCAAGGACAGGGCTTAAATTCCTGTCTGCATCTTGATGTCGCCTGAGGGTCATCCACTCTGTATGCAACAATCATGTATCAATATGAGCCAATTTTATACAAAAAAAAATAAAGAAAGAAAACACAAAAAACACAATGAAGTTTATTTCCTTGTGTAATGTTCGTCACAAGAATATATAACTAAATTGAAACTTCGCTCCCTACTCACATACATATTATTATATAAAATTTTTTGCCGTCTCAATGCTCTCTGATTTTATTTATTCATTTTTGGAAAAAAAAAAACTGTTGTTTTATCATCATGTGCGGCTTTATGATTTTATTCACTGCTGTTATATCCCGTGCTTTTCTAAACGAGTTCTCATAAAATTAGTCTGGGAAAGGCTATTTCAGACCTGTAATTCATATAAATTATTCTAATTTAGGGAATAAGATAATATTATAAGGACTTTAGAGGGACGGTGTACATAATTTAAAGATAAATAAAACTTGATATTGTTTTATATATCGGGTTTGTAACTTTATACTTTATTTCTATAGTAACTTATCATTTCTTGACTGTTTTTGCTAGTTGTTTCACTCTATACTTTTACTTACTCTTGACACCAGGAGTATATTTTACCGACATAATCACAACCACATGCCACGATACACTAGCGAACTAGCCGGACTTGGTGCTGGAACTAGCAAATGCCAGCAGTAGGGTTAAACCGGTTTATTGGTACCCAAACCTCCCCATTGCTATCCCTTTGCATAAAAACATACAAGTAAAACCCAACACAGGTTGACTTTTCATTTCAAGACCACTATCTTGATAAAAAGAATAAACAATACTTTAATTTGAAAAATGGGTAATGAAGTGACCGCCGCTCAACTGCTCAAGAGCCAAATCTGTCGGTAAAACCTTGTCACACTAAGGAAGAAAAATCAAACTTAAAACTTAAAATATAATTGTTTTAGTCAACTTAAACTGATGTCTCCCCTTATGTATCAATCATGTTATTGTCAGTAACGTTTTCATATGGTTAAGGGCTCAGGATTCCCAAAACTTTCACGATAAATTATAGGTAAAATCTATGAATGGACAAACCACCAAGGGGTTTCCAGAATTAACAACCAGATCATTGACTACATCTGGTTAAGGGTTGGGGATTACAGATTGCATCTGGATAAGGGGTGGGAATCTCAACAGTTTTCATAATTCTAAAATAATGTGGGGTACCATTCCTGGAGGTTCAAGTATGTATCAACCAATTCATCATATCATAAGTAACTAGAATATCCATGGTTTAGCGGTGGAAATCTCAAACAGATTTTATAATCTTTGAAAGAAATGGGTTGTTCGGGGTGGGCGACACCTCCAGGGGAATTTTATATGCAAAATCAATTCAGCTTGTCATGAGTAATAAGATAATATATGGTTTAGGGATGGGTATCTCAATCGTTTTCAAGGTAATTAATAAATTCTTGAAATTGTGGGGGTGGGGACTACCCCCTGGGGTCGAATTATGTATCAATGAATTCATCTTATCATAAGTAGTAAGACTAATATGGTTTAGGGGATGGGAATCTCAACCAGTTTAAAAATATTTATAATTCTTTAAACAGGTTGGGTATCGGGGTTGGGGGAATATCCCATTGGAATTTGATATGCAACATCCAATTCCTTTAATCATGAGTATTAACAAAATATATGGTTTAAGGTATAACACCACTAATTCGGAAACCAGTCGGGCACATATGTGAATTTAGTCCTTATAGGAGACGATATAGTTCCAATATAGTGTTTATTTTGTTACATGTTCAAGGTGTTGGCAGCTGAATCTTATTTAATTGGAAAGTTTACATTGTAAGGCTTCTTTTGAGCCTAAATTTATATTATTTGTCAAGAGATAAAAATTTTATGGGCATTGGCGGCGGAGGAATTTTTTTTTGTCAAATTCAAGCAGGAAGTACAGATCCTTGTGTTGTTCACTTCCGGGAACCAGTTCTTTCTTATATGCAAGTTAAGGGGGGTTGATTTTCTCATGGGAGTTTCTTGAAAGATGCCTCTTTAAGTTGAGACACGTGTCACTTCATTTAAACTTTTAGTAAAATTTCTACAAAATTTGAAACATGCGCAATTTAACATGGGAGTCTATGGGAGACTGAATTAGTGGTGTTATACCTAATACAAAAAATCACAAAAATCGGATTTCCTTCAAAAGCTGCTTATTTTGATACCTAACAATCAAGTTGGACCCATATTGACGATTTTCAACTTATTTTGTTGTCAAAGGCTTTGGAATACCATATTTGGACATTAAAACCGATGTTACGTAATAATTTTACGGATTTTACGCAAACAGTTGAAATACGCATTGTAAAACCGAAATATGCATTGTGTATCGATCAAAAGCCGAAACGTGACTTGAGAATACAGCAAAGAATGTGTTTGGTTAAAGAAAGAGAAATAAATGCATTGAGTAAAGGAAATTTGGAGGGATTTTTGGACCTTCAAATTTGCCATTTCAATGATACGCCGGATTTGGTCTCACGGCTACTTCATCTTGTTTAAAGGATATTAAACTGGTTTAATTCCTCAGATTCGCATAAACAG
>MJUU01028258.1:146030-158345 GCA_002080025.1 Modiolus philippinarum
CATCTACATAAAGAGATCCGTCGATGTTATCTTTTAAAACCTGGGCCAAACTATTTATTTTAATACTAAATAGTGTGACAGAGAGGATGCTTCCTTGCGGAACACCCATCTCTTGTTCAAACGAATCGGAAAATGTAGAGTTGACTCTAACATTGAATTCACGATCCTTGAGAAAATTCTCAATAAAATTTGGTAAACTTCCTCTCAACCCCATATCAAAAAGATCTTTTAAAATGCCATATTTCCATGTTGTATCATATGCTTTTTCAATATCGAAAAAGATGGACACTGCATGTTCTTTCTTTAAAAATGCATTTCTGATAAATGTTTCGAATCGAACTAAATGGTCTATTGTTGTACGACCTTGTCGAAATCCATTTTGAATGTTCGACAGAAGATTGTTCGATTCGAGATACCAAACAAGACGGTTGTTTATCATCCGTTCCATTGTCTTACAGACGCAACTAGTGAATGCTAGTGGTCTGTAATTCGATGGTTCGGAATGGTCTTTACCCGGTTTTGGAATAGGTACTATAGTTGCTTGTTTCCACATAAGTGGAAGTTTCCCCGTTTCCCAAATTTTATTAAAAAGATTTAAAAGAATTTCCAGAGTTGATAAAGGAAGATGTTTGAGGAGTTGATCATGGATATCAATCCAAGGATTGTTTCAGTTCGTCCATCGAAAACAATCTATTGTATTCCTCTGTATTTTTAGATTGAAAGTTAAGTTTGTTTCGTTCTTTTTGTTCTTTAATTCTCTGGAATGTGGGTCCTAGATTTTTAGAAGAAGAATGTTTCTCAAAAGTTTCTCCAATTTTATTTGCAATATCTTCTTCAGATGTTAAAATATCTTGTCCGTTTTTGATGTGATGGACATTAGCTTTTCTATTTTTACCCTTGATTTTCTGTACCATATTCCAAACTTTGTTCATAGGGGTATGGCAATTTAATTTTGAAACAAAGTTACGCCAAGAAGTGCGTCTTCTTTGTTTCAAGGTTCTTCGAGCTTTGGCACGAAAAACGCGAAAATTGCCAAGATTTTCCGTCGTTGGATGTTTATTAAAAAGTTGCTCTGCCTTTTTACGATTTATAAGAGCATCATCACAGTCATCGTCAAACCAAGGTTTCCAAGGCCGTTTTGGGTTTGCCGAGGTTTTCGGTATAGATTTATTTGCAATGGAAAGTATTTTTTCACTGAAAAGACTTAAGGGATCAAGAACATCTTCAAACAATTCAGATTTCAATTCTTCTCTACATAAATTTTCATAAAGTGACCAATCAGCTTTATCAAATTTAAAACGCTGTGGCTTTTCTCCAGTAGTAGAATAAAGATGTTGAAGAATAATAGGAAAGTGATCACTACTACATAAGTCATCGTGTACTTTCCAAGAGAAGTCCAAAAGTAGAGATGGGTCAGTTATAGTTAGGTCTATAGCTGAGTAAGCCCCATTTCCCGGATGTAAATAAGTGTTTGAACCGTCATTAAAAATACATAAACTTTCCTGCGACATTATGTCTTCAATCTTTTTACCTTTGTCATTCAACGCAGAACTACCCCACAGTGGGTTGTGAGCATTGAAATCGCCCATTATAATAAATGGGGCGGGTAGTTGGTCGGTTAGGTTTTTAAGTTGACTCAGACTGGGGTTGAAATTTGGTGGTAAATACACAGAACATAATGTGATCGTTTTATCTAAAGAAATTCTCACTGCAACAGCCTGAAGATCGGTATTTAGATCAACAGTACTGTGGACAATATTGTTGTTGACAAGAATGGTTGAGCCGCCAGCAGCTCGTTCATTCTCAGCTACATAAGTGCTGTAGAGAGAGTATTTCTTTACATTCAACGTATCACTTTTCTTCAGGTGCGTTTCCTGCAGACAAATTGCCGCAGGATTAAAAGCTTGAATTAATAAAGTAATTTCAATGAAATTTATCTTAAAACCTCGGCAATTCCATTGAATTTAGTCGTATTGGTGAGAAATTTCCCTTTCGGGAAACCGAGGGATGACGAGACGATCGACCACTTGCAGACGAAGACCTACTGTGTGGTCGTTCATTTTCGATGTTGTTTTCTGGTTCTGATGTATCCATGTCGGTACCTAATGTTCCCCAAATGCTAACATCCCAGTAGGGTTTTTTGCGTGAACCAGATTTTTTAGATTTGCCAGTGTCTTCGTCTGAAGACAGGCTTTCATATCTGTTAGAAGTGCTAATAGCCGATTTGGACTTCTCGTGTCCACCATGTCTTTGGCTATTTGCACTATTTGGTTGTTTCTGTTTTTCTGCAGTTGATGAACTTTCTGCAGATTTCTGTCCGATGGCCTTAGTATTTTTAGGGCCAGTCTTTAAATTTATGTTTTTGGAAGATGATTGAACTTTCGAAGGAGATTTGGACACAGATTGTATTGATTGCGATGATTGTGTTGACTTTGTTGAATTTGAAGCTTTTTTAAATTTTGATGGAGTGATGATGTTTTCTTTCGGAAGAGTTTTTACAGGTAATGGCCTAGGAATTGGAGTGTCAATTGGCCAAGTATAATTTGTTTGTGTTTCCACATGCGAGAAAGAGTTAGGTTTTTTAACTTTGTCAGCATATGTGGATGTTGCCGTTAAAGATGTGTTTGATGAGGATATTTGTTGATGTGCGTCTTTGTATGAAATGTTTTTCTCCGTTTTAAGTTTCAAAATTTCCTTTTCCTTGGTACAAAGGGGACAATCCCGTGAGGAGGCCATATGCGCACCGCCGCAGTTTGCACATTTCTGTGCATTACCACACTCGGTGCCCTGGTGTCCCTCCTCTCCACATTTGAAACATTTCAGCTTGCCCCTACATTGTTTGGTGCCATGACCAAACTTTTGGCAAGTGAAACATCTAACAGGGTTTGGCAGGAATTTGTCCACCTTTATACCAAAGGGGCCAATTTTCAATGATGTTGGAGGAATTGAACAATTGAAAGTTAAAAGAAAAGTATTAAGTTTTACAGCGCTTCCTGATTTTTTCGAAATAAATTTTTGAACTTTTGTGACGCCCTGTGATGATAATTCGTCACAAATTTCCTCATCGCTAACATCTGAAAGATATTGACTTCTATCTCTCATAATACCACGACTGCTATTAAGAGTTCTGTGGGGAGATGCCGAAACTTTGAATTCTACAATTTTGGTTATTTTTAATAAATTTTCACTCTGAGTTTTGAAGGAGCTTCAATTAGTAAATCACCTGATCGCATTCTGGAGACGTTTTTTACTGTTCCAGCAATGCTTTGAATGGTCTTTTGGATAGCAAATGGATTGATTTTTGATATTTGCTTATCAGATGATCCTGTCAACACAATAAATTTTGTCCAACTGTTATCTTCAACCTCTGGAATAGAATTGTCTAGTTTTCTTTTTCTATTTGGAACTGGTTGGTTTTGAGGGGTTTGTTGTGCCATGTAGTAAGAAAGAAGATTTCACCATCTTTGTCACCCACCCACCACGGAGTGCCAACAGGGGCGATACTTTGATTCTAGGGATCTCCACCAGAAAGTATCAAGTGTTCCAAAGATGGTATACTCAAGTGGAGCGTAACCATCAGGCACTGATGGAAAGCGTACTACTTGATTGACCCATGAGCCACCGCCTTCTCCAGTACCCCTACACTGTATTGATGGTTTAAATAAAGACAAAAATGTTACACACAGGTTAACTTAAACTCAAGTTGGATAGATATACTGGAGGGCTTGGCGTGACCAGCCGATTGATCGGACCGGGCCAATCCGACCTCCCGTTTAGATGATATCAGAGCCAAAGTAAGATATTGATCCTGTATTCTCAGCCCAACGGGTATTTCATGGCCGTAGCGGGAGTCTGAACACAGGCTCGCACCTACCAGGATCTCCTCAACCATCGACACGGGTCTCGACACACGGCAAACGTGTCGCCTCTGTTAGGAAGACTCATACTCCAAGCTCAGAGGATGCTGCGGGCCTATTCTTCAGCCGGGACCGCGCACGGCGGAAAAATGGTTAATGATGCATATGCAATTTATTTACAGTGAATACTGTGAACATCTTTCTGTAGCAGGAAAAAGACCAAATTCAATCAACTTTTGCTTCTCTTGAAATGATGCAGGTTCATTAAAAAAATTATAAGTGAAAAGACCCATCCTCCTTGTTGAAATTTCTGTACTTGTGTATTTTGTTGCATTTATATGTAATTTATATACTGTATTATCATTTTTCCTATGTATATGTAGTTTATTTTTCCTCTTTCACAATTTTGAAATTTACAATTAAAATTTAGCCTTAAGGGTTGTGGGAGATTAATGTGAACTTCATTGTAATACGTTCATGTGATCTTTTCAAAATATAAAGAATAAACTTTATATGTAGTTTTTGAGAAAAAAAGTTCAGTTCGGTTTCCTATACATATATATTCATGACTGACACTTTAATTAAGCCATAAATCCAATTGTCAAAGGAAAGGAATTAATTGAAATATAAACTAATTAAGAGTTTTACATGTGCCAATCATAGATCTTTGAACTAATTATACTTTGATTACTAGCGGGTTGACTTTGTTTTGTAAAATAAGGATTGCAAATTTTCAAAACTAGAATTGAAATTAAATGTTTTTCACCATTAAATTTCTGAATGAAGGCAAAATATTTTTTTAACTTTTAGATGAGTTGCAAAGCTGGCAGATATAAGAGAAAAACAATGTTCAAAATTTACATGGAGTTCCAATATATTTCACTAAAACGAATTCTTATAGTTTAAAACCTTTACCCAAAGTTTCAAATTAGAAAAAAGAAATGCTATGTAATGCCATGTTATGCTTAAATTACAGGCATTTTTGAAATGTAATGCATTATTTTACAATTACATGTAATGCTAAAAATGATGCATTACAAATTACATGCATTACTTTGTAATAATGTAATGCAATTACAGGGCATTACAATTACAAATTAGCATTACCCCATGCCTGATATAGACCAGTACTTGCATTATTAGCTATAGCGCGATCGTTTCTGATATATAGACCATTAATTGCATTATAAGCTATAGCGTGATCATTTCTGATATATAGACCATTAATTGCATTATTATCTATAGCGTGATCATTTCTGAAATATAGACCATTAATTGCATTATTATCTATAGCGTGATCATTTCTGATATATAGGCCATTAATTGCATTATTATCTATAGCGTGATCATTTCTGATATATAGACCATTAATTGCATTATTATCTATAGCGTGATCATTTCTGATATATAGACCATTAAATGCATTATTAGCTATAGCGTGATCATTTCTGATATATAGACCATTAATTGCATTATTAGCTATAGCGTGATCGTTTCTGGTATATAGACCATTAATTGCATTATTAGCTGTAGCGTGATCGCTTCTGGTATACATACTAGTACTTGCATCATCAGCTACAGTAACTGTAGATCATGGGAAATTAATACGATTCACCGATAGATTTGAATTTGTGCCATTCTTACCAAGTGTACTGCATTTGTTTATTTATACAGTATTTGTTTTTGCCTCTTCCTGAATAATCCTTTATTTGTCTTCGGTCTTTCGTCTCCTGGCGTTCTTGCTTTCGTCTTGTCTCTGGACTTTGATTTATGTTATCTTGTGCTTTGTTCCTTCGGTTTTCTACTCCCGTTGTTTAGTTTGTCATTCCAAGTAGACTTATCTGTCTTATGTTAGCTTTGAAAGAAAGCTCATGCCCTTAGGTTGATCATAATTTTAGAAAATCTTTACGACTAATTATTGAATGACAATACAACAATACTTATCTAGAAAAGTATCAATGATACAAAGTTATGATTCCGGTTATTTAAAGTTTTCAAGATGAGAAACAACAGTTAAAAACGTTATTCGATTGTCTGGTTTTGTCATGTACTTGCAGAGACTTTGTCTCATGTGCATTTACTCCATATCCCTCCATTGCTCATTTCTATGTTGAATTATCAATTTTATAATGATATGTCAAGTTTAAACCGGTTCTGACCCGTTAAATAAATTTTGCTATTTCCCGCCAAATCTATTCGAAATACAATTCTCGGTGTTAATCATTCATCATTACAGAAAAAGATTACACCACTTTACCCCGATGATAACAATATTTTCTCCACTCTCGATAGTTAAATTTCTAAAGTTTAAAATGCTCGGCAAGCCTCGCAATTAAAAAGTTTCAAATTTAAGTATCTCTAGTGGATAAAATATGGTAATGAACGGGATCTTGTGGTGTAATCTATAAATTTCTTTATATCGAAAATTGTTTAATTTGAAATAGTTTTTCTGCTTCCTATATACTTGAAAGTGTAATACACATTATTTGGCAAATATTAGATTTTGTGATCTTCCATTTAATAAAATGCTATTGATTAAAACATTTCAAAAAATTTAAAACAGTTTATTAAGTTACTGCTTTAAAAAATGAATTAGAATCTGCGAAAGGTAAAATAAAGCTCAAATGGATAAATATACTCTGGAATAATGTTTATATTCACAGCAACATTCCTTGACACTGATGAATGTGACCGGTATACTACAACAACGACTGAAGGTTAGTATTATTTCTTAAGTTTTGATAAAGTACTAGTTTCAAAATATACACTGCAACTTTTATTTATAACACTTTTTTTCTTTTACCTAAATTGTTTTACATGTTCATCTCTGATCATATCCAATTTGGGTAAAAAAAATACCGAACAGAGTTGTCAAGAGCCGAAGTCCATGTAAAAAAGACAAATCAGGTGAGAACCATCGGAAAAATTGTCGACAGCAATGGCCCCGACTTGGTATAGGCATTTCAAAAGAACTGGTGGGTTAAACCGGTTTTATAATGCTGCAGATATAGGATAACATCACTTAGGATTGCCTCCTTTATGGAAACAACATATTCTATTGACTTGAATACACCAATATTCAAATTTGTTCATTAATACATAAATGGCACTCACAGATCTACTTAGTTTTATTTTGATATTTTGTTTATCTTAAATGATCAACTTTCGTCCTCTAAGCATAGTATTCCATTTCATTCTTTCCCTATTTCTTCCGTAAATGGTGGTTAACAGTTGGAGACGACCCATTTGAGATCGATGCACACAACCTCGTCTTCCATAGGTAAATAACTAACCAGAAGTGTTCATTTCTGTGATACAACAGTCGTAACAATGACTAAACGCCATAAAACACCTGACTTCACAATGTAAGAGTACACTTAAATAGCGACGACCATACTAGCATAGTATAGGTTTCTAGATGTATCTTGTCGTATATTACGTAAGAAATAAGAACTTGCATTCGATCAAAATTAAAGATCGGGATATATTTCACTCGTGTAAGAAATTCTACTTCTTTTCCTTTCGTTTGCTACGCTAAACTCGAGAAAAGACGAAATTTCATACACTTGTGAAAGATATTCTGATCTTAAATCTGATCTTATGAATGATCTTTTCAGTCTATTTTTTAAAAAATCATTTATGTTTTTTAATCATGGTGCCACTGCAAGTTTCAAGAAATTTTAATTCTTTATTTAATTACTAATTTTGGATTTATTACTGTTAATGCTTATTATTTTGATAGCAGGTGTCTTTGATTCCCAGACTCCATTCTGATTGTTTCATTACTATATTTTGTATAAACTTACTTAATATACAAAAAATACCGGAGTTGCATAAAAACAGTAAATTTTTTCGTTATGCTGTACACTATGTTTAGGAGTGACCTCTCATCAGCAGCATTAAAATCAAATAATATGAAAAGCCATAATCCAAAAGTAGTCCAAAAAGAAGTACTCATTTCAAAAAAATATCGAAATAGGAAGCCAAATCCAGTACCAAGTACATCAACTGAGTGCCATACACGGAATGAAGCCTCAGTATTTTTAAGTGGTTAGAATTTTGATAAAAACATTAAATTTATAAAGCACGCGAGGTAAAATTTTCATGTCAAACAAGCCTGACTATTGGGCTTGTCAATACCCTCGGGGACCTTTGGTCTACCAGCAGTGGCATCGGCCCAATGGTTCAATATATAAAAAATACCGAAGTTGCATAAAAAACAGTAAATTTCGTTATGCTGTACACGTGTTCCAAGGAGTAACCCTTTTTTAAATTATCCTTTCTTTCAATAATTAATGATTGATTACAAGCTCTGAATATTAAATGAAAACTGATTCCTTGATATTCCAGAAGGAGCCTCACTTGTATAAATCCATGACAATTTTGCTTGTTCTAAGTTTTAGTTTTTTGTATTATTTTGTTGTATTATATACCTTATGCATGTATTAAGTAAAGGGCTTGTATAGACTTTACCTGTTGCCCAACCCTTTCCTTCATTGAATAAAATAAGTTTAAATAAAATCAAATCAAAACCGGTTTTAATCGCGCGCAAAACCTCCCATTCCATTCCGATAGCGTCCGGTAGCAACTCAACAACAATTGCCATTGAAATGTCGTAGCACGTTAAAATAAATGACTAACCCAGTATTAAGCGTTTAACAAGCTTTAAACATGTTCAGATTGAATTGTGATTTAGTTTTAAAAAGTGTATATAATTATTCATTACAGGATTTTCAACTCGGATTTGGGAAGGGATTTTGTTTATCTATTTCAATATTTGAAGATTTTTTCTCTTCAATCTTGCTTTAATCGTGTAATTTTCAAGCTGAATCGGGACGACAATAAGTTATGCATTAAAAAATAATAATAACAAAGGAAAAAAAACAATAAAATCGGAATGAACTACCGGGTTAATGAGTTTTGATTGATACTTGAAAAAGAGAAAGTAATAAAGTGGAGGATATATTGCCTTTCAAAGGCCTTATCATGGAACGTGATATTTCTCCACATAGTTTATCATCAATGGTTCGCGACCGGCAACCGTACTTTGAGCTCTCTTTTCTCAATGGACATGGCATTTTCCTATTCACAACGCGGGAAATCCCTTGTAGATTGGCAGACGGAAGCACCTGGACATCGATTCAAATTCATGAAATATCTCCCAACGTCTACTATCACATCATTGACTTTTGATATCATTATTATATGCACAATATAATCTTTAGATGACCTCAAACCCACTTTTGTTTATAGTGAATAAATTCATAGTTTAGGATATTAGTCAACCACCTAACATAAGGCTATATTATACATTCGAATGGTCATTTTTTTCTCTATCCTTTTTCACCTTCGTCAAATTTGGAACTGGTTACAATTTTTTTAATGAAGGTGAAAGGTCAAACTTTAGTAAATGGTAAATTCATTTCAGTCACTTTACAGTCATTAATGTCAACCTGGAGTTGAAAAATTAATTTTAATGGTTATACATGTCTCAAATAACATATTTATAGACATTAAAAAATGTCAAAACTGATTAAAAATATTCAGAAAACCTGGGATGTTACTTACAATCTTTACGTAAAAGGGGTATTGACAGGATATTCTTTGAGGTTCTGTTAAATTGGATTTGGGATCAAATGACCTGTAGATATTACAGGTATACTGGCCTCTGACTGATACTGAAGATGTCTACTGAAATATGTGATGATTCTTGACCAAACCCTTTGGGGAGTTTTGAATTTGATTTTTATTCCATAGTGAAACAGTGTTTTACCGGCAGACTAGGCTCCTTGAGCTAGCCGGCCTTTTAGCGGTGAGCACTCCTCGACCCATCTTTCAAAAATTACATTTTGTTTTATTTTTCCTTCACAAGATTGTAGTCTTGGAGTTAGTAGTATACCTGGGGTTTTATTTGTATTTTCATGATACTATAGGGAAACAAAATACAGAAAGGTATGTCAATTACCTGCCCAAGGTCGGTGGTTCTCTCCGGGCACAACGGCTCTCTCCACCACTAAAACTGACCGTCACGAGATAGCTTAAATACTGCTGAAAGTGACGTTTAACCCCATATCAATTAATGAATCAAAATACTGGAATTTATATACATGGTAAATGTAATTTTGTCAATATCAACCAACTGAAGCATTTGATGGAGAATTTACATAGCATACAGAAATTGAAAACCCTACATATTTATAGATTTTTAGAGCTAAAAGGGACATTACTCCTACAGATATATTCAACCATGACTCATCTTTGAACTCTCTTGATGCATTTTTTAGCTATGTATAAATATCATTCAAATCCATTGAAAAATGAATTTGCTAGACCGCTTACAATAATATTTGTCAATAAAAGTTAAAAAGAGGCATAACTGCTACAAAATATTTTATCAAGACTAATCTTTGAACTCCTTGAGACATTCTTATCCAGATCCAGATCCATTGAGAAATTAATTTGCCATAGTGCTTACATTGACATTTTGTAGATTTCAAAGTTAAAAAGGGGGATAACTCCTACACAAATATTCGACCAGGACTCATCTTCGAACTACCTTGAGACATTCTTGAGTTAAAGCTACTGTATCAATATTAACCAAATCCAATGAGAAATAAGTTAGCTAGAGTGCTTACAAGACGGACGGAAGCCCAGCATTACCATATCCCCGCATCGAGTTGCGAAGGGGATAAAAATAATGAAATGGACAACCGGGGGATACGGTATAATTGGAAAGAAGAATAAACCGAGAAAAAAATCTTTCATCTGTAAATATCATTTTATTGCCAATGATAAAGAGAGAAAGCTCGAAAAGTTTGACTCCATTTTAAATCATTCCTTGTTTTGTTTTACTCAAAGATTTATGTTATTCGTCTTTAGGTAATGCCCTACCCCGATAGTCTGTAAGGCCATTTTATTTAATTTAATTTAATTCAGTAATTGTCAATATCTGCAAATTTAAAATGATTATGACTACACGTCAACTGGATTCTAAATCGTTTAAACCTAGAGATGGGATGTTGTTTCCTTGACATTTACCCCACATCCTTTCCTTTTCATAAGCAGCATACGAATTAAATGTTGATATTATTTCTTGGCAGAACCTAGAAGTCAACTGTCAACAAATCTTCGTCAACAGGACATATCAGGTAAATTCAAGGAACAAAATGATAATCAGGAAAAAAAATATTCAGTGAAACAACGCCAGTAGAATACGAATACGAATGGAACAATGGAAATGATAATCACAAAAACATGGCAAAAACGGCAACAGAGAAAAACAACGACAAAACAATGGCTTGAGACAGCCACAATGCACGGAAATAAAAAGACGACATTATTAACTAAGGCACTCATAGTGTGAACTTCCATGAAAACTGGGAGTAATATCAGGTGCTCCACTTGTGGCACTCGTCACAGTATCAGTGAGTCAATCAAGTGTTGAGTCAAAACCGGTGATGTCAAATCCGTGAAGACGTAAAATCCAGCTGAAAATGTCCGTTTTCACTAGGCACACAGACGCGTCATATCTATCAATGATGTCATGGTGACGGTCATAGAATGTCTGAAGGTATGATAGTAACGAAGGCTGAACAAATCCCTCACTAAGCACCTTTTAAGAGAGTGTTTTTGCTCTGTTCAATAATCACTGTTTAAACTACCTGCTCGACAGTAAAGAATCAACTGTGAAATGTACACTCAATAGGCTGGAGAGGTCGGTATATTGCTGTTCAGAAAGAGAAACTTCAAAATTGAGAAGGTAAAGTAATCACGTTTGTTATATAGCTTAGATTTCAAGCGTCCATCTTCGTCAATGTATATCAAAAGATCTAAGTACGAAGCTGAAGTAGGCGTATCAGTAGTCTCTTTAATTTCAAGCTCATTGGGATGGATCTAGTGTAAATATTTCTTGAATTTTGGATTATTAAAAGAAAGTACATCGTCTGTGTAGCGGAAGCTGACATTAAAGGACTGGGCTGAATGCTTTTTGTTTTTTCTGTGTTAGTCCTTGTAAATACTTGGCCTCATACGAGAAAAAAAAAGATCAGCTATAGGTGGTACGCAGTTCTCATTGGAGGTCCGATTGTCTGCCGAAAAACACGGCCTCCAAATTCGACAAAAATACTGTGTATTAAAACTTCCAACATCTTGATTTATATATGCTAATGATTGAATATAAATTTCACTTTTAGTTCAGATCCATCAATCTCACTTATAGATAGATTAGCGAAGTTCTTTACATAAGAACTCATGATAGATAGATCCCGTTAATATATCCCCCCAGAATAAGAGACACAGGACACAACAGAAACTGCTAAATCTACATCTTTTTGTCGTAAAACCTGAATTTGATACTTATCTTTAGGAGATTTCAGTTATTTTCCTTCTGAGCTCTAACACATGTTTCGAACTTGGTCTCCCTACCTAAAATAAAAGCATATCATATATATATATATAT
>MJUU01028258.1:158473-200388 GCA_002080025.1 Modiolus philippinarum
TATTGACGCTGGCAAAATAATAACTAAAATATATGATAAAAGGGATTATTTTGATTTCACTATAACTAACCTCCCTTTTCTTGACGGCGAAGTTCCTCGAGCTCCATCATACGGGGTGTACATTTCTCGACTAGTACGATTCGCACGTGTTTGTTCTACTCTTAACGATTTTAATGAACGTAACCTTACTATCACAGCAAAACTTTTACAGCAGGGTTACAGATTTCATAAGTTATTGAATACCTTTAAGAAGTTTTATAACAGATATGAATATTTAATATCTTAATATGGCGTTACTCGCAAACAGCTTATAATAAGGGCATTTCTAATCCCCGTTTTTACGGTAATGTTGTTAAAAAATGCCAGAAACTAGGTAAAAATCCAGAAAAGTTGGGACGTAACATTCATTCTTTGCGTAATAGGGGATATTGACAAGATACTCTGCTTGCATCTGTTAAATTAGCTTTGAGATCTAGTGACCTGAAAATTTTACATACATACTGGCCTCTCACTGATACTGCCGATGTCTACTGAAATATATGATGATTCTTGACTAAATCCTGCGGGAAGTTTTGAGTTTGATTTTTCTTCCGTAGTGCGACAGTGTTCTACCAGCAGACTAGGCTCCTTTAGCTAGCCGGCAGATTAGCGGCGAGCACCCCTTGACCCATCTTTCAAAATTACGTATTGTCATATTCTCTTCTTTCAAGATTGTTGTTATGGAGTTAGTAGTCTACCTGTATTGGGTTTTATTCGTATGTTTACTTTACTATAGGGAAACGGGACAGATAAAGGGGAGGTTTGGGTACCCATAAACCGGTTTAACCCTACCGCTGGCTTTTGCTAGTGCCGGTACCAAGTCCGGCTGTCCCGAGTTCCTACAGTTGTTTACGTTTGTCTTTTGTCTTATTTGTTTCCTGTTGTCCCTTTTATTTCATGTTGATGAAATCTTAGTCTTAACTCACCGTGGGTATCAAATCAAATAGTCACTTTTCATCAACCATTAAAGAATAATTGCTCTTTAATCACAGGCCGAAATATTTGATGGCGGACCGTAAGATTGTAAATCAACCAGCAATTCTTCGCTTTCTTAATTACCAATCAATTGACAGGATAGAATATATAAGCTAGAATTTTATAAAGTTGAGATTCATTGTTCGCTTTGAAAGCTCTTTCATAAACTAAAAATGATTTTTTAAGGGATTTCAGTTATTTTCATTATGAGTGTTTGTAATTTTGGGCTGCAAAGCAGAACATATATTCTGACTCAGGCCGTAACATGGCGACGGTATCTTAAATCTCTAACTCACTACTATTATCCGATGTTTTAACTCACTATCACAATCAAATTAAATAATATATTTCCACGCAACATTATTAATTATTGCTTTATCTCTAATTTCTGTCCTGTTTTCACGGACAGAAATGAGCAGTGAAAGAAATCGTTTCTCCTCTCTAGAGAGAATGTTGTTCTCAACAAGTGAATGACTAAAATTGAATTGTGACCTCAAACATAAATACCGTTTTCCAATTTTACCATTGTGACGCCATAAAAAAAACCACTATTCCTGACGACGTCACGCTAAAAAACAGATTTATTTCAGGTTAGGTCAAGAAGATCTCAAACAACGACATATATTGCTTTTCAAAAAGGGCTGTGTGCGAAAATGGGATTATTGGCATTTGGATTTATAATTAGATGAAGTCATACAATTATTATTCACATTCATCAATTTAAATATTTTTAGTAAACCTAATATTGTGTGATAGCAAAATGTTACATGTAAATAAATAAATGATGAGATGGACATCCGGGGGATAAGGGACAACTCGTAAGAGGAATTAACCGAAAAAAATATCATTTACCTTTATATTTAATATTATTGGCCATGATAGAGAAAGCTCGAAATGTAATCATTTATTGTTTTGTGTTTCACTCGCAGATTTATGTTATTCTTGCCTAGGTAATGCCCTACCCTGCCATTTTATTAAATTTTGTTCAGTTATTGTCAATATCTGCAAGAAATATCAAAATACTGAAGTTACTGTTTATTTATTTTCTGCATATGCGCATTTCGACAACTTATGTCTCATCAGTGCAGATAAAACCAAAACGTTTGGAAGTCCGTTAACCAAAATGTGTAAAATCTGATGGAGAACAAATAACCAAAAGGGTCAAAATAGAAAAGCCAAAATTCAGCTAAGGACAGAGCTATGCATGAGGGAGATACTCCTTAGTTTTAAACAAAATTGGGTAAAATTAAGATATTGCAAATTTAAATAAAATCGGTTTTCGGGTCAGCACCGAAGTTCTGACTACTGGGTTGGTAGTAATTAGGACTACAGAATTTTAATGAATACTCTAGTACCAGTCGAAGAAGCAGACAAAGTACATTTGTATGGTGGCACATTGACGAAAAAATGCAAACTTTTGATGTTTGATTTTAATAATATTAATCAAGAGCACATCATTGTGATAGATAAAAATTCTTTTTTATTTTGCCTTTTTGAGTTATCAGTGTGCAAAGTTTAGTTAAATTGTACAGTGAAAAGTACGGGAAAATTTTCCTTTCATTTCTTTTCTCTTGTAACCAGTCAAAAATTATGTCGAGACATCACACATGTCCGAATGTAAAAACTTTTTGAGCTGTGTTTTTATAAACAAATGAATACACTTACGCCCAAAAAAAAAACCCAAAAAAACTCAGAATCTAAATTTTTGATGCGCCGCCCACTGCCTGACTTTTAGCTGGAATACTACTTTAAAACTATTTCTATTATTTTTTGGTAGAATCAGCAAGTCAACCATCAACACATCTTCGTCAACAGGACATATCAGGTAATTTGTAGGAACAAAGTGATAATTAGGTTTAAAAAAAAATCAGTGAATGGTTATTGAATCTAAATTTTTCATTTTAGTTTAATTCCTTCAAGCTACTTATAGATACATTTACGATGCTCTTTACGTTAAAAACTCCTGAAAGATGGACCCCGTTAAAATACCCCACAAAATACGAGACACAAGACACAACCGAAACTACATAATCTACAATTTTTTGTCGTAAAATTCGAATTTGATACTTATCTTTTTTGAGATTTAAGTTATATTCCTTGTGAGCTCTTCCATATATTTCGATTTTGGTCTCCCTACCTAAAATAATAACATATCATGTAATACACTTTGTAATTTTTATCGATGTCAACAAGGCAACTATCAACACTCCTTTTGCAACCCAATACAATAGGTTTATTCTAAGAAAGCAATGTAAAAAAATATAAGGATAAAAAAATTGACATGTAGATGAAATCTTAATCTTAACTCACCGTTATTATCAAATGAAAGTCAACCATAAAAAAATTGATCTTTCTTAGCCGATACATTTGATGGCGGACTGTAAGTTCGGAGATTTTCAATCAACCAGGATTTCTTCGCTTTCTCAAATACCGATCACTTGACAGGTTAGAATATACATGATATATTATGTACAATCTAATAAGTTTAATATTCATTGTCCACTTAAAAAGCTCTTCATAGATGAATAAAATAAATGATCTGTTTAAAGGATTGCAGTTATTCTCCCTATTGTCTCTTCCAAGTGTTTCTAATTTTTGGCTTCAAAGCAGAAAAAAACCTTTAAGCACAACTTCAGTTACTATCAAATTAAATAATATATCTTCACGAAACATTATTAATTATTGCTTTATCTCTAATTTCTGTCCTGTTTTCACGTTTCCAATTGTTTCCCCTCTCTATAGAGAGAATGTTGTTCTCGGAAAGTGATTGGCTGAAATTAAATTATGACTTCAAATATGTTTGCCTTGTTCCGACCTTATCATCATGACTCCATGAAAAAAACCATCATGCATAATGAAGTCACGCTAAAAGAACACATTTTTTTCAGGTTAGGTCAAGGCGATCCCATACAAGGACATAAATTGCTTTTTCAAAAAAGGGCTGTGTGCGAGAATGTGAAAATTGACATTTGGTAATAAATAGATAAAGTCATGCAATTATTATTCACATTTTTCAAATTTGAATATTTCTTATTAAACCAACTGTTGCGTGATGGCAAAATGTTAAATGTAAATAAAAAATGAAAGAGACGGACAGCCGGGTGACAAGAGACAATTCGTAAGAAAAATAAACCGAAAAAATATCTTTTTTCTTCATATATCATTTTATTACCAATGATTAAGGGAGAAAGCTCGAAATGTTTGACTCCATTTCTAATCTTCCTGTTTTGTTTCAATCACAGATTTATGTTATTCTTGCTTAGGTAATGACCTACCCTGGTGGTCTATAACGCAATTTTATTCGATTATTCAGTAATTGTCAATGTCTGCAACATACGAATTAATTGTTTGTATTATTTTTGGCAGAATCAACAAGTCAACCATCAACACTTCGTCAACAGGACATATCAGGTAAATTCTAGGGACAAAGTGATAATCAAAATTCAGTGAAATGGTGATTGAATCTAAATTTTTCACTTTTAGATAAGATCCTCCAATCTCACCATATATAGGTTGACGATGTTTTTAACATTATAACTTATGATAGATGGATCCCGTTAATATACCCCCAGAATAAGAGACACTGGACACAACAGAAACTACTAAATCTACATTTTGTGTCGTTAAACTTTATTTTGATACTTATCTTTTTGAGATTACAGTGACTTCCTTGATACAGCTCAGTTGCTTCCAAATTGACTTCTTAAGCAAGTGTACGTTACCAAAAACTGATAATCATCACTACAAATGTACAGAAGTTTTATGGTCGACATCACGATCTTGTGGATCGCTATGGGATATCTGTTTCCCAGATGACAACAGATCTTTCCCTGTACAACTTAAGTTTGTTTTTACTCTATCGGACTTGACTTTACTACCGGAGTTAAAGACGGGGGTTGTCTTATAAGAAGAAGGAGATCCTTACTCTAGCGGCACACCTGATCTCACCCATGGTTTTATTAGGTCCTTGTTGATTATCTGTTTGTGTGTCTTAATTTTTCATTTTTTGTCCCGTACTCAAGTGGTGTCGTTGATTCTTAGTGTTTCCGATGTTGCCTTTGTCCATGGATTGTTCGTTCTTTTGACTTCGGTTCTCACTTACCTTAAGTTATTTTCCTTATGAGCTCTTCCACATGTTTCGATTTTGGTCTTCAAAGATAAAAGCATATCATTGAATACAATGGGTAATATTTTTATCGGAGACAACAAGGCAAATATCAACACGCCTTCTACAACCCGACACATAAGGTATATTCTAGGAAAACAATGTAAGAAAAAGTATAAGGATAAAAATAATGACATGTTGATGAAATATTATCCGTAACTCACTGTTGATATCTAATGAAATAGTGATAAAACATAACTGCCCTTTCATCACTGGGTCGATACATTTGATGGCGGACTGTAAGTACGGTGATTGAAAACCAACCATCATTTCTTCGCTTTCTAACATGCCGACCCATTGACAGGATAGAATATACATATTGTATATGCTAGAATCTTATAAAGTTAAGATTCATTGTCCAGTTAGAAAGCTCTTCCTATACTTATAATGATCTTTTTAAGGAATTACAGTTATTTTCCCTATCATTCCTTCCTATACATCGGCAAACGAATACCAAATCAAAAGCGATGAAAGGGAAAATTCCAAAATAAAAAATCCACAATCACGGCAAATCATTTCCAACATGAATTGAGATAACATGACAAAGACAAAACAAATAAAAAAATGAACATGAATGTTCAGAGTTGTCAATGTGGGTGTATAGGTCAAGGTATGATGCTGATGACGGTGTATCAGTGATCTCCAAGTGTTTCTAAGTTTTGGCTTCAAAGCAAAAAAATTCTTAAAGCAAAACATTAGTTAATACCATATTTAATACTTTTAACAAACGAGTCAATCATCAACACATATTCTGTACCAGGTCGTAACATGGCCACGGAATCCTAAATATTTAATCCACTGTTATTATCCGATGTTTTAACGCACAAATTTACTATCAAATTTAATAATCTATTTCACGCAACATGATTAAATATTGCTTTATCACCACCAAGCCGATGCATCTTATGGACGACTTTAAAATCTGAGAAATTAAAAAAACATAGTCGTCCAGCATTCGGTGCTGACCCAAATACTGATCATTTGAAAAGATAACAGAAAAAAACTCATTAAACTAAGGAGTATCTTTCTTGTGGAAAATCATGTACTAAAGTGATACTGATTTAAGGTATTTGAATTGTTTCCTATTTGATCTTGGGAATGTTTCGACTTTTTTGTCTTCCACATGTGAAACAATACCTTAAACAGCGTAAAACATTTGTAAGAACCAGACCGTCGGCAAAAAATCCAAACACAAAGACAACATTGAAAACACAAAGAAACAAATATATACAATATGTTATATTTTTGGTGGAATCAATCAGTCAATTATCAAAACAACTACTTCAAAGGGACAGGTCATAAATGAAATAAATTGTAACAACGTGTATTGAAAAAATCAAAATTATCACAAAATTAGCACACTCTTTCTTTGGGGTATATTAATAGGCAAATGCAAGGTCACCAATAAAATTACAATTTGCACTTGCAAACAAAATGTTTGGACTCAAGAACTAAAAGACCAATATTAGATCTTATTCACTGAAAATACGACATATATAGAACATAAAAGATTGAACACAAATTATCGTAAAAGACTAATTGTTTCTTGAGTGGTACGTCAACAAGGCTAGGCAAGGGCAGCAAGATAATTCTTATATAAATCTGTAATATGATAAATAGAATAAAATAAAACTAAAGCTTAAGGGTGTTCACTAAGGCTATGTAAGTTCAACTGTCTTGCATTAAGACATTTCTCTTTTCTAGAACTGATGTTTTATATTTCATTTTGTCTTGAAAGTACTGCTTTGCTTTTGAACTATGATATGGATCTCGCTTTAAATCTTTGGATACTCAGTTAAATCACATTCGGCAAAACTATAAATTTGGTTAAGCGTTCCCTTACAGCTTAAAATTTAGGCATTAGTCGCCATTCAAGTATTAAAATCGAAAAATTATGATAGCTTCGATTGCTTGAAGTACTATGCCGATTGAAAAATGAAATATTTCATTAAATTATATGATGTTATGCTTTTCATGTCTTTCAGACGCAACTTTCACACGGTATCTATATAAAGGTTTAATAAAGAACACTATTCTGTAGCGCCAGTAACGATTCTAATAGATCTGATTGGGATGCTTTCTCAATTTTCCTTTTTTTTGGATATATTGTTGCAAATATATCACCATTTTCTAGTACTTGTCGAATAAAACCGAGCTACGATTTGTAAATGTTTGGGGGATAATTTAAATTATGTACGAAACTTAAACGATTGTGATAATGCGCAAGATGTTCGAAACGTTGGGTCCGTGCAGATCAAAATGAGTACCTATACTGTTCAGAAGTTCCCTTTTCCATTTAAATTCCAACGCTTACTTACCCATATACACGTTTCCAGTGGTCAGCAAGGAAAAAAATCAATGTGCTGATAGCACTAATGGAGCTTAGACTTTATGTTTCTTTAATAATAAGAAATATTAACAATATTTACAAATAACAAAAATACCGAAGTTACTTTAAATTAATTTTCTACATATGCGCATTTCGACAATTTATTTCTCGACAGTGCAGATAAAACCAAAACATTTTGAAGTCCACTAACCGAAAGCATGTAAAAGCTGATAGAGAACATATAACAAAAACGATTAAACTTGAAAAGCCGAAATTCAGCTAAGGACAGGGGTATACATGAGTGAGATACTCCTTAGTTTTAAGCAAAATTTTGTAAACTAAATTAGTTAAAATAAAATAAAGTTTGTGTTACTATCCGAGCCAATGATTGATTTACCTAGAACTAATCTCTAATGCAAGAAAAAATAATGAAATATGTTATATGTTATACAATTCAGATGTAGAAGATTATTAACTTTTTTGTTATAATATATAGCTCATGTTAAACTACTTGTAATCTTGTGCTAGACTAGAACAATCATTATTTAACAGATACATAAATGAGTACAAAACTTTAGACTAGATACTAACCACAGGTCTTAGGCTAAAGAGATTTTTAAAAATAAAATTAAAAATCAAGACAAAAATAGCTCATAAAAAGACACAAGAAATGGAGTATTCCATATTCAGCAAATTCAACAAAATATTGATATCTGGTTCCACTGTTAATCTAAATTAAAGTCTTTTCATTACTTTAAAAACAAACAAAGAAACAGAAAACTAAACAAATTAAGATAGACAAATAAATAAATAAATAAAAACACTTTGTCTTTTTTTGGAAGAGCAAAAATTTAAATCAGCAGAAAGTGCTCGTGATAAGAAAGTTGTCTTAATTTTTCTTTTTTTAAAAGATCAGTCAAATGAACCAATTTTTTTTTACTTAAAAAATCCAAAAAGGAAAAAAAGAAACAAATACTAATAGTTGTCTTTTATTAGTTGATCATGAGTACACGTCAGCGGGTTATTGCTTTTGATGCAGAAACTGTCTTTATTTTTTCAATCTATCTTGTAATTTTTAAATAACTATACTGCACAAGTGATTTTTGTACACATATATCAACATTCTAATGCTGCTGATAAGGAATTAATTTCCGAAATGGCCATACAGCTCATTAAAATTATTGCAGTTGGAGTAAACATATGTGTTATGGTCTCATGTTCATTTACTCCAAATCTGTTCGTAAAATATTATTGATACCAAAATCCACAATCTATTTATAGACGAATCAAACGGATGTAAAAAGCTGATTGAAAATATAAATTGCTCTGATAAAATACACATTGCTCATTTAAATTTATGTAGAAAGTCAAAAATCGCTTTGCCAGATTAAATCACTGCATTTTTGATGTTTAATAAATAAGGATTATATAAATTACGAGGTAATTTCAGTTTGTTTGCAAACACGTTTCGAAGGAAGAAATTACAATGTATACTAAATGACCGATAACAGACTATTTCTTATAAAATCAATAACAGACTGTCATACATATTCAGTTTTAACAATCTTTATTACTGAAATACCTTTAACTTTCAAATTAATTTACTGCACAAGTGATTTTTGTACACATATATCAACATTCTAGTGCTGCTGATGAGGAATTAATTTCCGAAATGGCCATACAGCTCATTAAAATTATTGCAGTTGGAGTAAACATATGTGTTATGGTCTCATGCTCATTTACTCCATATCTGTTCGTAAAATATTATTGATACCAAAATCCACAATCTATTTATAGACGAATCAAACGGATGTAAAAATAGAGCAGTGCTCAAGGTCCCCCGCCTTAGAGTTGTATGTTCCTTTTACCTGAAAAACGGTACAAAATGAAAAATAAAGGGCTACGCCGAGCGCAGCATGATACGACCGCAGCATGTCGTCCACTGAAATTTGAAAAAGTGTAATTTAAAGTGAGTATGGACATAGGAAAGAGCTTGACACAATAATTAGATGGACGCAATAAGGAGATTGACCAAGTAATTAGCTGGACACAAACTAGGGAAAATAAAAATTAGCCCTTATGACTCCTTATGATTCCTCTTTGACCCTCTATAGCTCAGAAACGGTAAGAGCTACGCCAAATCCATTGACATGATGCTGAAAGCTTATATCAAGAGGAATCAAATGAAAAAAATCCCATCGAAATGCGATGAAAAATAAAAATTTAAGGTAATCTGTAAATTTACGATTTTGGCCCCCTTCCGCCCCTCATAGCTCGGGAACGGCAAGAGCTACGTCATAACCTTTGAGATACTACTGAAAGCTTACATCAAGTAGAATCCAAAGAAAAAAATCCCATCGAAATCCGACGAAAAATAAATTTCTTAGGTTATTTGTAAATTTACGATTTTGGCCCCCTTCGGCCCCTCATAGCTCGGAAACGGTAAGAACTACGCCAAATCCGCTGACATATAACTGAAAGCTTACATAAAGGGGAATCAAAGAATAAAATCCCATCGAAATTTTGGCCCCTTTCAGCCCCTCATAGCTCGGAAACGGTAAGAGCTACGCCAAATCCGTTGACATAATTCTGAAAGCTTACATCAAGAGGAATCCAAAGAAAAAAATCCCATCGAAATCCGATGAAAAATAAATTTTTTTGGTTATCTGTAAATTTACGATTTTGGCCCCCTTCGGCCCCTCATAGCTGGGTAAGGAAACAAGTTACCAAAAATCTAATGGTTGAGCGTTAGATAATTTTTCATTAGGAATCCTTTGGAAAAAAATGCATCAAAATTGGACTAAAAATAAAAAAATGAAATTTTTGAAATTCGCCCCTTTTGGGCCCCATTTATCTCGTGAACGGTACATGCCACTTGAAATCCGTTGCATATTTCAGATTGGAAATTTTCTAAAGAGTTTACTGAAAGAAACCCCATCAAAATCCGATAAATAATAAAGATTCTACAGTCAAATATGTGAAAACAACCAATTTAACCCCTTTTGGCCCCTTTTCCTAAAACGGGCAGGGCCAGGATCATAAAATTATAGCATGGGCTAAAGCATCTGCCAAGAAACATCATACTTAAATTTGAAAATGATCTGTTCACTAGAACCAAAGTTATGCTGTCCACAGACACAAAAATACCCAATTTTACCCCTTTTTGGCCCCTTTTTCTGAAACGGGTGGGGCCATAAACCCGAAATTAAAACCCGGGATAGCCTTTATGCCAAGATACCACATACTGAAATTTGAAGATGATCCTTCCACTAGAAACAAAGTTATGCTGGCCACAGACGCCGACGCCGACGCAGACGCCGACACCGACGCCGACGACTGCGCCATAACATAATACGACCGCAAAATTTTTGCGGTCGTATAAAAATGTTTGAGGAGAGTTTTATTGCATTTTTCACGAGGAAGCATTTGCAAAAAACCCCATCAAAATCCGATGAAAAATAAAAAAAAAAATTTTGGCACCACCACCCCCCAACACCTTTGACCCCAATTATCTTGAAAACGGTAAGAGATACTGTTGCATAAATATGAAAGCATTCATTGAGAGGAATCTAATGGAAAAAATCCCATCGAAATCGGATAAAAAATAAAAATTTCCCACACGGACCAAATTTTGGTGCAATAAATTCTATTTTTAGAAATTGTGACCTTGACCTTTGACCTACTGACCCAAAAATCAATAGGGTTCTTGCCCTTCCCTATTCCTTCCATCTGCATAAGTTTTGTTTCAATCGGGCAAGGGATACTCAAGTTATCATCCGGAAACGACATCCGGAATGACGGAATGACGGAAAGGCGAATTCTATAGTCCCCCGCTTTCGCGAAAGGCGGGGGACAAAAAGCTGATTGAAAATACAAATTGCTCTGATAAAATACACATTGCTCGTTTAAATTTATGTAGAAAGTCAAAAATCGCTTTGCCAGATTAAATCACTGCATTTTTGATGTTTAATAAATAAGGTTTATATAAATTACGAGGTAATTTATTCAGTTTGTTTGCAAACACGTTTCGAAGGAAGAAATCACAATTTATACTGAATGACCGATAACAGACTATTTCTTAACAGACTGTCATACATATTCAGTTTTAACAATCTTTATTACTGAAATACTTTTCACTTTCAAATTAATTACGGTAATCAAATTATCACAACATTCCTGTCCAGTAGTGTGTCATTGATATCCACCTGTTAATATGTCAACAAATAAATTACTCCGCGAAAACCTAGAAATGAATTGCAAACTTTATTCCAGCGTAAGTTATGTAAAAGGTAGCGAGTAGGTCATCCGGGTTTGGTTGTTAGTGATAGAAACGATTGTTCCAATCGTTCGAAAAAAACCTAAATGCAAAGACCATATTTAAAACTTTAATAATAGTGTTTTATAAATTTCCACACAACATGCAAAGGTAAAAGTGACGCAAACTATCACTTAAATCACACACAACCAATAGCAAAATACATTTAGAATCAAATTTATCAGCGCCTTCCGAGGTTTCAAATAAGCAGTAATATCTTATTTTATTTTATTATTATTTTTTTGTTTGTTGATAAAGATTACATTTATAAGGACAGTAACAACAAGACATATTATTTTGAATTCACATTTTTACACATTAATTTGATTTAACAAAGCGTCATGATTTTATGTAAGTGTAAATACCAATGAATTATCACTTTCCTTTGAAATCATAATGACCCAATATCAATCATTTAAGTATGACAATTGATAGATTGATTTGTAGAATTAGTAAAAAGTTGTTCTGAAGTGATCATTAGAGTATTATCGAAACAGAAATTCATAAATGAGGGGAACATTAAAATAACGGGACACCTGCAAAAAGCTTGTCTGATTTAGATTAAAGTAAAATGAATGTATTTCATTTACGCCTAAAACAAACAGTTGAAATTATCAAGGATCTGACTTTTTTTTAGAGATTCCAAAGTTGTATTGTATTTTGCTTTTAGGTATTATATTCGTGGTGGTCTCTGCAGTTGTTGGAAGTATTGCCAGTGCAATCATATTTTATGAAATATCTCTGAAATATATGTTTTGGTTTCATAGTATAAAGAGAGTAAGTATCAGAGTAAGTTTAAGTTAACACCGACGGTGACTGAGTAGGTATTAGGTAGCTACAACGGTAACAGTGTAAGTATTAAGTAGTAATGTAGGTAACAGATTAAATATTAAGTAGCCATGATGGTAACATAGTAAGAATTAGGTAGCAACGACGGTAACAGAGTAAGTATTGGGAAGCAATGACGGAAACAGACTAAGTCCATTGTATTAGGTGGCAACGACGGTAATAGGGTAAGTATTATGTAACAACGATGATATCAGAGTAAGTTTTCTGTAGCAATGACGGTAACTAAGTAAATATTTGGTGGCAACGACGGTAACAGACTATTTTTTTTAGGTGGCAACGACGTTAACAGAGTAGTAATTAGGTAACAACGACGGTAACAGAGTAGTAATTAGGTAACAATAACGGTAGATAACAGAATATATATATGATTACAAAAATCACAAAAAGAAACAAAGTCCAGAGACAAAGTAGAAAACAAGGACATAAAAGAATTACACAAACTATAAAAATAACCCCCAAAAAGTATTCACAAAATAAGGTATTTGTTGAGGGAATCTAAAAAAACCGAGAATTAAATAAGGTACTCTGGTCGAATAAGCATGGGACCTGCTCCGTATGCGGCACATTGTTAGTGAGTCAATCAACAGTCAAGTCAAAATCGTAATATCATGAAGACGAGAAATCTAGCTGAAAATTCGGGCCATATGTATCATGTCCATACAAATGTAAATACGTGTCTTAAATTCCAACTCTCTTGCACACAGAGGGTTGCTGAAAGCAATTAATTTAGAGCTTTTATTTTTTACTGAAATGTAAGTTGAATGCATATAATAAACAATGAAAGGCTATGGAGTAAATGCACATGATGCCAAATTTCTACAAAATACAACAAGACCAATTACATGTCTGGACCTGCGTCACCGTCATTCATGTTCAACTTAGAGAGTGGTTTTTTTTATCAATCTAACAGAATGTCATGTATAGGTTTACCAATTCAAACAAGTATTCATTTACCTTATTACCAAAAATTCTTCAAATGCAAGTTATAATTGAGATTATATTAAGTTCAATCCTATTACTGTAATAGACAAAAAAAAGAAGAAAAAAAAAACAAAACTAATTGTACAAAGTTGAACAAAGCATAAAATGAAAATAGTCCATATCACTTCAGCAAAGGTGAAAACCATATCCGAGTTTCAAATAAACACATACTTTGAATCTTTATGAAAAAATATATGAAAGCAATGCAAAAATTCAAGAATAGCTGTCCATGGTCAATGCGTTCAAAACTCTGCAACGTCTCTGGACAAAAATTGAGTACCATGATGATATAATTTGATAGAATAAAGTACAAGTTCAATAATAGATTAATTTGACATTTTTTAAATCAAAACTGGCCTAAAGGGGAGGTTCACATCACCAATGTGTTCAAACAACAGTAAAAACTTCCAAATGTATTTAGTCAGATATGCTAATCTTTCAGATTACACAAACCAGGCACTGTAATGTTAAAACATACTGAAAAATGACTAAGTTCAACAATGCATAAATTCGACATTTTTTTTCAAATCTGCCCAAAAAGAGAGGTGCACATCTTCAATGTGCCAAGATTAACTGTGTAAAGTTTCAAAAGCACCAGGTATAAGGAGTCAGAGTTTCAGATTACACAAACTCAGTACTGGAATGTTAAAATTTAATGAACTTAATGAAAAAATGAGTAAGTTCAACAGTGGATAAATTCGACAATTTTTGTCCAAATCTCACCAAAAGGGAATGTGCACATTTTCAATGTATTCAGAACAACTGTGCAAAGTTTCAAAAGCATCAGGTATAAGGTGTCTGAGTTTTAGATTACACAAACTCAGTACCGTAATGTTAAAATTTGATGAAAAAATGACTAAGTTCAACAATGGATCAATTCCATAATTTTTTTCCAAATCTCACCAAAACGGGAGGTGCACATCTTCAATGTGTCCAGAACAACTGTTCAAAGTTTCAAAAGTATCGAGTTAAATGTGTCTGAGTTTCAGATGTGGATTCTCAAAAACTCAAAAGACTTATTGGAATATCTATCTTCAACTGAACTCAACCACTGCAACAGTGTCAGAACATTTGATTTTTCTACTCTCTATACTACTCTTCCACACGATAAGCTTAAGTCAGTTTTCCGGGATTTAATACATCGGTCTTTCTGTAATAAAAAGGGTGAAAGAAGACATTTTTAGTGATAGGTAAAGATGGGGCATATTTTGTTAAACTGATTCACACAAAAAGTATACAGAGGAGGATGTCATTGCAGTGCTGGAATTGATTGATTGATAACATATTTGTAGAATTTGGAGGACAAGTTTTCCAGCAGACAATAGGGATACCTATGGGGACTAATTGTGCGCCACTTTTAGCAGATTTGTTTCTTTATTCGTATGAAGCCAGGTTCATACAAGGGCTAGTTCAGAAAAAAGACAATAAGCTAGCCAAATCCTTTCATTTCAGTTTCCGTTATATAGATGATGTTCTTTCATTGAACAATCCTCAATTCAAGGATAACCTTCATCTTATATACCCAAATGAACTCGAAATTAAAGAGACCACTGATACAGCATCATCAGCATCATACCTGGACCTATACCTCTACATTGACAACTCTGGACGTCTGAAAACAAAACTTTACGACAAGCGTGATGATTTCGACTTTCCAACAATGAACTTCCCGTTTTTGAGCAGTAATATTTCCACTTCTCCGGCATATGGCGTGTACATTTCACAACTCATTCGCTATTGCCGTGCCTATAGTTTGTACAGCGATTTTGTCAACAGAGCGAAATTACTGTCTCAAAAACTTATACATCAAGGGTATGTTCAGTCACTGTTGCAATTGTCACTACAGAAGTTTTACGGTCGTCACCACGATTTGACAGACCATTACAATGTTTCGGTTTCACAAATGAAAACAGATATCTTTGGGTAGATCCAGAGTTTGTTACCGGACTGACTAACACCGACTGTGACAAAACCGGACTTTTCATTGGTAGTGTGACGGGTGCCACGCGTAGAGCAGATCATGCTTACCCTTCCGGAACACCTGATGATACTCCCGGTTTTAAGTGGGAGTTCACACTGTCAGTGCTTTTGTTTTCTGTGTTGTCTTGTATATCATATTATATTTTAGTTTTGTCTTCGTCGATAATGTTGGTGGAACAGATTTGTCCTTGTTAATGTCTGCATACTTTAGAGATACAAAAATTCTTTTCAAACTTTCACCTTGGTGCTGTTTGAGGGTTAGAGAAGTAACATACACCATTGATTTTAATTGGTTTTGTCTACGGGTTAGAAAATGACAATAATCAATCACCTACCAAACAGATTTTTCAACATCATATTTTACTGGCTGTGTGACGGGTGCCATGCGTGGAGCAGATGATGCTTACCCTTCCGGAGCACCTGATGATACCTCAGTATTTATAGGGGTTCACACTGCTAGTGCTTCAGTTTTGTGACGTTCTTGTTCTTTTTTGTTTACTTGTTTTGTCTTTGTCATACTGTTTCCATTCGTGTTGCTGTGAATTGCCGTAATTTTGGATTTATGATTTTAGAATTTCCCCTTTCCTCGTTCTTGCTTCGGTATTCGTTTGCCGATTTATTTCAGATTACACAAACTTGGTACCCCAAAGCGTGACGGACGGACGGAGTCGAGCGGCTCCTAGACCTGCGGTCACTGTTGGTGACGCAGGTGAAAAAAACCGAAGTTGCATAAACACAGTAAATTTCGTTATGCTGTACACGTGTTTCAAGGAGTAACCTCTCATCAGCAGCATTAAAATCAAATAATATGGAAAACCACAATCCAATATATGGTAAAGCCAACCAATTGATAAACCCTTTCATTGTTTTTCTTCATCTTTAGGTTTCCACGAGGCCTTGAACAACGGGCTTTATTTATACGTCATAGTATGTTCGAGGGTTTCTTTGCTGAATGCGATGCCATGTCGATGGATGCGGTGTCATCAACATATATTTAAGTAAACTTGCAAAGTGTTCTTAATATCGCAGTCATTCGTTGCCAAGTAAGAAGATTTAATGAAGACTTCACAACACATGTAAATAACCACACGGCATCATCGCCTCATTGAGTGTAGTGCAACTTAATTTGGCATAATTAATTCGTGAGATGTTAGCACTATGGTCAGAATGATATTTTGGAAATAAAAAAATAGTGTGTCAATATGGGAAATTCTCTTTGTAGCGTCTGTTGCACGTGGAATCTTTTCTTTTATTCCTAAGGCCTCTAGTCCATGGCATTTGGAGTAAAATCACTAGCAATGGAACAATGTTCTTCACCTTGAAGTCACTGTTGGGCTTTCAATAGTAATTTTTCTAATACCTCATAATAATTTTTAATTTCCTCTAGCACGTTTTTAAAGTGCAACTCGTTGCACACTGTCGAACAACACTACGTTTAGTATAAGCTCTCATGGCAATGCCATTGCTTTGAGCGCGTCGTTCGGCGTCTGTTTAACTAAACTTTTCCTTTAAAGAAATTCTTGAGAACCACTAAATAGATTTGAACTAAACACTGACCTATATTATGTTTATGAGGTGCTGACCACGTGTTGTCTCTTTGGTGCCGATCCGCCACCCAAAGTTGCCGTCAGCGGGGGACTTAGTTGTAAAATTGGGTCCACATACAGATCTTTTTCTAAAGAAGCATTGAATGGATTTAAACCAGTGATAGCATAAATGGTACTTGTGAGGTAATGGCCAAGTATTGCTACTTTGGACCAACTTGCTGGTCAAATTTTGTAAAATTGGTGGTCATTCATTATCCAACATATTGCCGCCTTAAGTTTAAATATAGGCCACTCTGAGAATTGCATCTCTTGCATTCAATTGATTTTAGTTAAACATGACATTAATGATTCTAATGAGGTGCATTAATTTTACACATGACCCTATGAAAAAATGTCTACATAGATCTTCTAGAGGACTTCAGTTCGATTTTAACATGGTATGACTTTTAGCTATGAGGTACTGTGCCAACCTATCATTCAATATGGCTGCAACCAGGGAATATAGCTTAACATTTGACCCTTCGAAAAATGCATATATATGTAAAGGTCTTTTTCAAGAGAACCGCTGAATAAATTTAAACGAAACAGCCTGAATTTTACTCGTGAGGTGCTGATCAAGATTGCAGACAGTATGAAAATTAAAAGTTGGAACATATGACATAGCGGTTTCTTTACATAGTTTGAAAATGAGATCCTTAAAAATTGAAATGTATGGGCCATGATCCAAGTGAGCGATACAGGCGCTTGTGAGCTTCTTGTTCTGTTTCATAATGCATGCTGGATCATTAACAATCACAGTGCTTTCATCAGACATCATTAAATGTGGGCATTATAATAAACAAGAGGTCTGAAAAACATTTTTGAAATCATAAAAATGCCAACATTTTTAAGTATGATATGTATGACATTTTGTTCAAGAACAAGTACACAATAACTGAAAAAAAAGAACCATAAGAAACATTTGAGCCTTAGTGTTAGGTTAATTGTCAATCAAATTATACTATAATAGTCATTAGCAATGTTGAATAGTGTTCCATTACACAGCAATTTATTGATGCTTTGAATAACCTATTGTTTGTGAGCTAGTTATTATTTTATACATCATGCAAAACAGTGCATCTATAATCGTTTAATAAATTTATTACAATAGAGAGAGATTTCGAAAATTGCTGACGCTGAGATGGAAAGTGTGTTGCAGGATTTGTTTCAATCTGGCGGCATTACATCTACAAAGCGACTTCTTGTTAATGTTCCGCCACTTTCTCATGAGGGAATGGTATTTGAGCTGTACTAATACAAACAGTCTGGGGAAAATGACAGTGGCACCATATGTTATAGCCTATAAGTAAATGAATATACATATGTCTTCTTTTTCCATATTTCTGTGTCTAATACACGATATTCAATAGTGTCTGAAAATTTATAATTACAATGTAAATTTTTGCCATTCTTTTTAAAAGCTTTGCTATATAGAACATCATAAGCAAATAATTTAAGATGTAAGGATTTTTCATATATAAGACGTCAAAATTTTGGCGGGAGACGGCTCTCTCTCTAGAGTTTTCCTTCATATTTCATTATCTATTTTTTACCTTAAAATATATGAAAATATAAGTAGAAGTTCTTACAATTTTGTATATTGCCTATTTTATGCATTTTTAAGTGATCTATAATCAAGAAAATGTGATCCATGTGCGCACTTGGATAAAACCATAGGACATCGAATGCTTCTGACAACTTACGCTCATACTCCCTTAAAGAAATTTTTTTTTTAGAATTACATAATAACTACATTATATGAAAATTTCTGAAAAATCTAATGATATCTATGCTCGGAATATTTTTTTCAAATTTTGAAAAACATTTTCTTCTATTATTCAACAAAATTCATTACAATGAGACAGATAATTTTTTGAAAATTTCTAAAGATGAAATGAAAAGGGTTTCAGAATAAACGTCAAGCTGCTTACATAATATCTATAAGATCTATAATTGTGAATGGTTGTTTTGTACATTTGTATTAGGACATTGTTTATAAGCTGCACTAATTTAAGTCATCCGCAGAACATGAATTTTGACAGCATTCATTATTTGTAATGTGTGAATAACAATCTATGTGTTTTGATTAATGTATAATACATACATGTATTATATATTGTACGTGCATTAGATGCATTTTTTGCCAATATAACTGTTTGTATTCAATAATCTTCGCATTCTTTATGACAACACTAATAAATAATTGTACCATTCAAAAGGTTAAAATTTAACAAATGGTCTGATTTTTTAGACCTTCCGAATTGATAATCTATTTTAGTGTCTTTTTAATGATTTCTATTTTTCACTATGTGTTTTTCAATTCTCGTAATATGTAAATTATTTTAAAGAATGACTTTAAAACTATTGGACGGGATATGACCAGTGTGCCCGTCAACATTTTGAGAAAGTACATACGATTTTACTAGTTAAAAGCCTTCATTTATGAGCGTTTGAGAACTTTCATGTGGAATTACATTGAAATACTTAGTACTTAACAACAGACGAACTCAGTATTGGGCACATTAAATACCTAATTTATGGAAAACAAACTGTGTAGTAATTTCGCTAAATCACTGGATATAGAACTGTGTACATATTTTGCATTTGAACCATGTTGTGTTTGGGAACTTTCGTGAGAAAGTACATTGCAGTTACTTAACAACAGATCATTATCAGACTCATTCATATCAATATTGAAAGAGAACTTTTTAGTAATTCATGTTGCGATTGAGAACTTGCCGGTGGAATTGATACTTTACAAATGAACCCGTTTTCGGGATACTGGAATCGGCATGAACTTGGTTGGTATAGATCTGTCGGTCGACAAATTCAAGTTTTGTTTAGGACTGTGATACGTAATAACGACATTTTATTCTTTATCGTTACGTTATCAATGGAAATCAGCCCGAAAGTTAAGCATAGAATAAAAAGATAACAGGGAACACCTACAATAGCCGAAAAACTTAATCACATGCCACAATGTACCAAGGGACTGCAAAAGAAAAAAAAAACACACAAAAAACAAAAATAAAAAGCAAAAAAGAAAAGAAAAAAAAAAAAAAAAAACAAGACAAGACAAACGTTAACAATGATAGGAACTAGGGACATCCGGACTTGGTACCGGTACTAGCAAAAGCCAGCGGTAGGGTAAAACCGGTTTATGGGTACATAAACTTCCCCTTTCTCTGTCCCGTTTCCCTAAGAGTATAATAAACATACGAATAAGACCTAAAACCGGTAGACTAGTATTTCCATGACCACAATCCTGAAAAGAAAAAGGGGACAAAATGTAGTTTTGAAAGATTGGTCAAGTAGTGCTCGTCGCTTAACTGCCCGCTAGCTCAAAGAGCCTAATCTGTTGGTAAAACACTGTAGCACTACTGAAGAAAAATCAAACTCAAAACTCCCTGATGGGTTTCGTAAAGAATCATCATGTATTTCAATAGACATCGGCAGTATCAGTGAGAGGCCAGTATGTGTGTAAATCCCTCATGTCATTGGATCCCAAAGTCAATTTAACGGACACGTGCTGAATATCCTGTCGATATCCCCTATTGTGTAAAAACTGTAAGTAAAATCCCAGTTTTATGGATTTTTAATATGTTTCTGGTATTTTTAAAAACATTTCCGTAAAATCGAGGATGAAAAATGCCCTTAACATACATGACTGTAAATTCAAATATTGTTTTGTTTAATTAGTAATTAGTGTATACTTTTGACCTTTGTTTAATTGAAATAAAACAAATTGTCAGTCTTCCCGTCAGCGGAATCTGGTAAGAAGATAATGGGTAATGATTTTCTTATTGTTAGTTTGCTCACATGTTGGTAAATTATCTTGCGATACCGTAAAGTATTAGGTTTGAGCAATTTCTCGTTTTTACTGGAGAGCCCGGTTCTTTCACTGGTACCAGCTTAGAACTTGATTTCTACTCCTTTGCATAATCCCTAGGGTCATGTTTTAATGTGGGCTTGCGGTAGTAGAAACCTTTATCTTTCTGTTAGGGTTCACAGAGGATTTTTGTTTTTATCGTTACTAATGAAAAGCAAGTTTGCAAGAATATTTTTCAAGCTTTCGGTGACTTGTTTCTTTTTGCCAGGTCCTCCCGTCGAAATTTAACTATAATAAAAGGGACAACAGGTAACACCTACAACGGCTGAAAATTAAAATTACATGCCACAATATACTAGAGAACTACACAGAAAAAAAACACAAATAAGACAAAAGACAAACCTAAAGAACGACAATAACGATGTAGCCGTAATTATTCCAAACAAGTATTTTTTACGTTTTATATTAAATCAATGAATCTTTCATTAAGGGACCGGTCAAAATTTCTAAAGGCATGGGACCGGAGCAAACATCAGTGGGGCAGGTGTTTTTTTTTTCGAAGTATCAAGGCATGGGAACAGGATTTTTTCAGCCAAAAGTGCATGCGACCTGAACATTATTAAATGAGATCTCTTAATGTAAAAATGATATGTTTATTAATTTATTTCAATTTCTTGCATTCAGTGATATTGTATTTAGACACTATATGTATTGGATAACCAACTATTTGTCTCAATTTACACTTTTAATCATTTTAAAGATTTTATTCAATTTTAACACCTTAAAACACTAAATCAGATAAACAATTGTTAATATTACTTCAATTTTAAGCATTGCTCTAGTATATAGATTTACACCTTATTGGTATGGTGGTGTAATCAACTATAAAACAACGGCAGTAGGATACCGAAGGAACAAAGAAGTGGAATTTACAAAAATTGAAGTCCAAAGACAAGGCCAAAACGAGGACACAGAAAACAATGTCGTAAAGCACAGAAAACAATGACGTTAGAAAGATAGAAAGAACAGAAATAGAAAAGACATCATTCAAAAACAAGGCACTCAAAGTGTGGTGTCCAGTGAAACTGAGAGTGACATCAGGTGCTCCGGAAGGGTAAACATGTCCTGCTCTGTTGACAACATCCTTCAAAGTCGATAGTCAAATCCGGGAAGACGTGAATCTCGCTTAAAATGTCCGCTTCCATTTAGGACACTGAAACGTCATATCTTTCAATGATGTTATGGTGACGGTGACGGCCATAGAATTTCTTGAGGGATGAAATTAACAATGGTTGAAAAAAACCCTGACTCTGCAGCTTTTAGGACAGTGTTTTTGCTCTGTTAAAAAATCACTGTACAAACTATACGCTCGAATGTAACGAATCACCTGCGAAATGTAAACTCCATAGGCTGGAGAGGTAGGTATATTGCTGCTAAGAAACGGAAAGTTCACAATTGGGAAATTAAAATCATCACGCTTGTCGTATAGCTTAGATTTTAAACGTCCATCTTTGTCAATATACAACAAAAGATCCAGGTACGAAGCTGAAGTAGGTGTATCAGCTGTTTCTTTAATTTCAAGCTCATTGGGGTAGATCTGATGTAAATATTCCTTAAATTTAGGATTATTAAGAGAAAGTACATCGTCTATGTAGCGTAAGCTGAAATTAAAGGACTGGGCTGAATGTTTTTGTTTTCTTTGTGTAAGCCCTACTTAAAACTTGGCCTCGTACGAGTAAAGGAAAAGGTCAGCTAAAAATTGTCTGTTGGAAAACACGACCTCCGAATTCGACAAAAATATTGTCGATAAAAAAATTCTAACATTTTGATTACGTCAGTCTCAGTGCACTTCTTATTTTAATAAAAGTGGTTCTGACCAAAATATGTTTTGTCTTTCCCTACTACTAAAACTATGTATCTGCGTTCTCCTTTTTAGTGCAGAAATATTGATGTATTAAATCTGCAATTACTGTTTTCAGTTAATTGTGTGGCAGGGTTGTATAAAGAGTAGAGATGTCAAAAGTTTGAATACTACTGGTTATTCTGCCAAATTTTTACTTTTTGTGATGGTTGCCACATGTGGAGCAGATCATGCTAACCCTGATGATACCTCAGTTTTATAGGGGTTCACACTACTACTGCTTTAGTTTTGTGGCGTTGTTGTTCATATTTGATTATTTGTTCTGTCTTTATCATACTGTCTCAATTCGTGTTGCTGGTAATTGCCGTGATTTTGGATTTATGATATTAGAATTTTCCCTTTCCTGGTTTTTGCTTCGGTATTCGTTTGCCAATGTATTGAACAAGATCTAAATTGTTTAACAATTAATGAAAGGAAGATAACAAGAAACGCCTACAATGGCCGAACATTACAATTACATGTCACAATCAACCAGGGAACTGCACAAGAAAAACAACAAAATGACAAAAGACAAACATAGATAACGATAGGAACTCGGGATAGCCGGACTTTGTCCTGGCAACAGCCAGCGGTAGGGTTAAACCGGTTTATGCGTACCCAAACCTCCCCTTTCTCTATCCCGTTTCCCTATAGTATAATAAACATACAAATAAAACCCAATACAGGTAGACCACTAACCATAAGACCACAATCTTGAAAAGGAAAGAATAGACAAAACGTAATTTAGAAAGATGGGTCGAGGAGTGCTCGCCGCTTAACTGCGGGCTAGCTCAAGGAGCCTAGTCTGCTGGTAAAACACTGTCACACTACGGAATACATAGCATTATAAATTTATTTTTTATGCAATAAAAGACAAAATTTTATACAAAATTGACCAAATAATTTAATTTTTTGTGCATTTCTCCTGTAAATGAATTTCTAAACACATTATTTGTATTGGATAACCAACTATAAAAATTGGCAATGCTTCAAAATTGTAACCTATTTGAAAAAATCCTTATTGTTTTACCCACTTTATATATTTTATTTACTTATCCAACTTTACAAGAGCTAAAAAGATAAATAGTTACTAATATAATTTCCATTTTTTTTTCTTCACGACTCAAGTACATGGGATATGGATTTTAACACTGACTTTATTAGGATTATCAACAATAGAAATGGGTAACCATCCTCAATTGCGACACTTTTGAATACAATATTTATCCTTTTTCTTACATTATGTAATAATTGTGCTTAATTTTTTTTTATAAAAGATAAAATCAGTTAAAATTTTCCATATAATGTCAATTTTGTTTTATTATTTTGACATACCAGTAACAATTTAAACATTATTGGTATAAAAGTATGAACCAATTTTGTTTTATTATTTTGACATACCAGTAACAATTTAAACATTATTGGTATAAAATATGAACCACAGCAATGGAATTTCTCATTTGAAGTAAAGATTATTGATTGATTGATTGATTGATTGAATATTGTTTAACGTCTACTCAGCAATATTTCAGCTATATCAAGACGAGAACAAGTTTGTTGATAAATAATCACTTTGGGGTATGGAAATGGCCATGGGACGGGAAATTCTGACTGCCACTGGAAAAGTAGGGTGAAATCGTCAAGGGCGGGGAATTTAGCCTTGTAGCCGATCACCTACGGACCACCCCAAAAGGAGCTTGCTACAAGGGTTCTTTAACGTGCAGGAAGCGTGGCATTTCTTCCAACACGTGGACCTGAGTTTACATCCCATCCGAAAGATGGGTTGTGTATTTATTAATCCCGCACAACCACGGAATGGGTCCTATTTCTATATCCCGGGACCCTCGGGGTCAGCCTCCGTTTAGGAGGGGTCACACCCCGCAAGCCGGAGATACTGGGTCCTATTTCTATATCCCGGGGTTCCCTCGGGGTCCTCTGTTAGGATGGCTCATACTCCAAGCTCAGAGGATGCTGCGGGTCTATTCTTCAGCCGGGACCGCGCACGGCGGGAAGTAAAGATTAAAATAATATGCATCGGACACCAACTTTACTTGCAACTCAACAGAATGGGACATCGCTTATTCTTTAATAATGTTACCACGGGACCGTGACTTTTTTATCGAACTTTTATTTATGTTTTGCTCCGGTCCCATGCGTCAAGAAATTTTGGCCGGTCCCTAAAGTAATAGACATCGTTATTGGATGTCGCAGTGGGATATTGATGTTCTACAATTAAGGCGGTGATAGGGATACGGGCAAAAAATTTAAGATTAAGAACAACAACAAATTAAGTATTTTTCATTTGGCTTAACCATATCATGTATTTGTTAGATTTTCGTTGTGCATTTACATATTTTTCAGGTGTATATATATTTTTTACAACAAGAACTAAGTTGATTATTAAATTTCTCACATAGAGTTAAATAAACGTTTGAAAACGATGCTTGCCGAGTTTAAAAAAAAACATGTGAAAATTTATATCACAAGATGTGAGAAATTTCATAATTAACGTGTTTAAGTTGTAGAAAATATCTCCTGTGTACACTTTGTTCATTTACTATTATCTCAATCTATGTAAAATCTAAAACCTAAGGTTAAACTCCCTCCATCGTAGTTTTTTCCTTTGCTATATTTGATATTACTATTTATTCGGATTTCGTTTGGTTCTATGCATTTTCCTATGTTTGGGTTCTAGTACTACTGATGAGGAGAATTAATTTCATTAATGTCCATTCAGCTCATTAAAATTATTGCACTTGGAATTAACATACCAAAACAACGGCAGTAGAATACAGAAGGAACAAAGCACAAGATTACATAAATAAAAGTCCACAGACAAGGCAAAATCAGGAACACCAGAAGACGGAAGTCCAAAGACACTACATGCCCACAAAACACACAACCACTACATATACAACACAAAAAACTAAAGCACTAACAGTGTGATCTCTCAAAAAACAGAGTGACATCAGGTGCTCCGGATATGTGTTATGGTCTCATGTTTATTTACTCCATATCCTTTCGTAAAATATTTAATACAGGAGTTTTTCTTTGAATGCAGTGTGGAGTTTGGATTATGGATTTATTATTTGGATTATGAAATTATGGATTTTCTATGTTTGGGTTCAAGCACTGCTGATGAGGAAATAATTTCCTCAATGGCCATACAGCTCATTAAAATTATCGCAGTTGGAGTTAACATATGTGTTATGGTCTCATCTTCATTTACTCAATAACCTTTCATAAAATATTTAATACAAGAGTTTGTCTTTGAATGCAGTGAGGAGTTGGTAAAACAATTTCCCGTGTCAGAGATGTATGCTCTTTATTTTTAATAGATATGGTGTACTTTTACATGAGATAATATCTCATCTGTACACTTTGTTCAATTACTATTATCTAAATCTATGTAAATTCTAAAACCTATGGTTTAACTCCCTCCATCGTAGTTTTGTCCTTTGCTATATTTGATATTACTAATTATTCGTATTTCATTTGGTTTTATGCATTTTAAACACTTTCTGAAATTGTGGATTTCCTATGTTTGGGTTCTAGTAATGCTGATGAGGAATCAATTTCCGAAATGGCCATACAGCTCATTAAAATTATTGCAGTTGGGGTTAACATATGTGTTATGGTCTCATGTGCATTTACTCCATATCCTTTCGTAAAATATTATCTAATTACGTAATATAAACTCCCGAGGATTATGTTCCGGATAGATTTTGCGGGAATTTTTTCGTAACTTCGTTTTCTCTGTAGAGACGAGAAATCTTTCATCACATCGGTTGGTAAACTTTGATAAAATTAGAGAAATATTATCTTGTTGAATTAAACTTGTCCAATTTCATATTTTGTCTATCTGAATAATTTATATCAATTCGAAAATATCCTTATTTCGTGACATATAAAATATCTTGATCGTTCAGCCAGATGTGAAGAATGGTATCAATTATGGGTTTATTCATTGATTTGAATATTTTATGACAACAGTAATACTTTTTGAATTTTCTGATTTCATTTGCCGATAACCCGATATATAATTTCAGATAACTTTTGAAATCAGATTTTATAGGTATATGATAATACCCTATCTTTTACTCCTTAAAACACGTGTACATTATAACAAAATTCAATGCTATTATGCAACTTTGGTATTTTAGTAATTTTAAACCATCGGGGCAATGTCACTGCTGGTGGACCAGAGGTCCATAGGGTACTCACCAGCTTTATAGTCAGACTTGTCTGACATGAAAAAATTGCATGCCTTGCGTTTTATATTAATTCACTGTTAAAATTAAAAATCTAACCCCTTCAAAATACTGAGTCTTCATTCTTTGCATGGCACTCGGTGGATGTCCTTGGTACTTGTTTTGGCCTCCTATTTCGATATTTCTTTTTTTAAATACTTTTTGATTATGGCTTTCCATATTATTTGATTTTAACAAATTATACTGTTATTATGTAACTTCGGTATTTTTGAATTTTTCATCTCAGAATATAGCCAACATATGTACAAACATACCTTACATACAACTACCATAACAACTACACTTGTTTACTTACTCACTACTGGATGTCATCACTGCAAAGTGCACTTGATGTCACCCATGGATATTCATTTGTCCATCTATATTTGTGTCCCCATTTTTTTTATTCTGTGTCGTACTTTTGTCAAATAATAAAGGTTAAATACTCTGAACAAAATACATGTATGATTCATAACGCCTTTACTAAAAAAACATAAAACGCCAAAAAATAATGTTTAACAACACGAAAATATTAAGATATGTGATAGAGTAATAAGCATCAGTGAAATTGTTTATTTATGGCAAAAAAACGGGAAAATGCCAAACTTTTGAAAAAGCAAGTACATTGTATATCAATTGTAAACACTCGTATTTTTTAAATAATGAAGCTGTGTGGTAATAGATAAACCTAATCACGACAAGGTGAAGTTAGTTAAAGTTAGTTTTTGTTTATTTAAAGTTAGTTTTTGTTTATCTTGAGTACTGAAAATGATTTAATGACCAAGGAAACATAAGTTGTCGAAATATGTCTTGTCAATTTGAAATTTTCGAGTACATAAATTGTACCCAAAAGTTGCATTTTGTATGGGAATACATGATGTTTCAAACAAAACGTTGAATCTAGTAATACTTGACGGGAAACTTTCCCGAATACGGGACTCTCGAGATGGGAACTCTCGTGTAATTGAAAGCGGAAACGATCTCCTAAAATACCGGTTAGAAGAATAACTGGATTCCCGATTTATTGAAAGAAATATATACCACCATATAAAACAAATTATTTAAAAAATTGAAGTGTACAAATAATTTGTCCCACATGAAAATTATTTAACTAAAACATGTTGGATTTTGTAAAGACAATTGCATGGAATACATTCAGGTCGGTCATCACTATTTAGTATAAATGTATGTGTTGTCTGGTGTGTCCAATAAGACATCGGGTCAACATGCCTGTTCCCTTCGAGAAAAACTACTTGAGATCAAAAAGTTTAATTTGCAGAATTGTTCATGGTATTTGGTTTTCTGTTGAAGTTGTCATATGAATCCTTGTAGGGGGTTATTGCTCATTTTCCCATCAAATATGATTGATTTTTTGCACATTTTCTTTTATTTGAGATAGATGTAAAATTAAAACAGATTTGTAGCGAAAATATTCAGCATTTTTTCCTGCTGAGTTTTTAACCAAGGGGTATCTCCTTCATGCATAGCTCTATCCTTAGCTGAATTTTTGCTTTTCTATTTAGCTCTGTTGGTTATTTGTACTCTTTTCAGTTTTACACGTATTTTGGTTTACGGACTTCAATTGATTTGATTTTATCTGCACTGAAGAGACATAAGTTGTTGAAAAACAAAAATTGACAGTGACGTCGATATTTTGTCATTTATTACATGTACCACTGGGCCGATGCCTTATTTTTTCCTAAAAAACGTTAACAATTTAGGGATCTTCTTTATTTAACCATATTTACATTTTTATCTTATATTTCAAAACCAATTTGAAATAATGGTTTATTTATTGATTGCAAAAGTAATGCCAGTGAACTATATAAGCTCCCATAGTCTAAGTACTAGTATTAGCACAATGAGATCAAGGGGCACTGGAAAGAAAGTAAATTTCGTACTGGAAAAAGTAATTTGCCTTACCAATTTTATTCTTTTTCTTCGTACTTTTTGCACACGTAGGAAGTTCTTTAATCATTATCGTTCAAGGGATCGACAAATGCTTTATTACGTCCTTGTTTAACCAAAGATATAGACACTGATCTACCCTTCTTGTACTCTGGTTACCAAAATTACATAAATGTCCATACAAACAACAGTACTACGCTGGATAATGTCTAATTTTTTAACCTCCATCTTGACAGCCGTAAAAGGGGGCTTTTAAATCTATTGGAGTACTAGCTTTGCCTGCACGTTTTAAAATATACATGTGAAAACATGCTGTGTAAACGTTGATTAGTCTTAAACATTACAAACATGGACGATATTTTGGCTTTAAACAATACTGAATTTTCGATATTTTGGCTTTAAATAATCCTGAATTTTCTAAATTTACAGATGAAATTTATCCTGCAGAACTTACTTTAAATAAATCCAATAGCAGCAGTGATTATACTCCTTTTCTTGATCTTGATATATTAATAAATCAAGGAAAGTTAAACACTAAGGTTTATGATTAAAGGGATGATTTCTCCTTCCCTTAAGTCAATTTTCCTTATCTCGACGGCGATGTTCCGTTAGGCCCTTCTTACGGGGTCTACATTTCACAACTCACAACTTGTTCGATATGCACGAGTATGTAGTGATGTTTCTGACTTCAACGAGCGAAATCTTTGTTTCACTGAAAAACTTCTGCATCAGGGGTTTAGATATCATAAATTGATAAAAAAAATTCTCTGAATTTTATTATAGATACATTGACTTATTAAGAAAATTTGGTTCTACATGCACGGCTCTTATACATCAGGGCATTTCACATCCAAACTTCTATGGCAATATCATTTACAAAGCGCATAAATTCAAAAATCGTCCTTCAAAACTTATTAATCCGTTGAACAAACTTAATCATAATTTATATTAATACAGAATTGTTGTTAAATCGTTACTTCTGGTTTTTGTTGGCAAAAATATTGATCATCTCCTAAATGCTTTACACCATTACTAAATTTAAACAATTTTTCATATTGGCAGTATTTGGCATTGCACAATATCATGTTCTTCTTTCATCATTGATGACGTTGTTATACCAAATCTATTTAGAAGTATTTCAATTGAAGTTTTGATATCATAGTCAACGGAAAGTATGTCCTTAGCTAGCTGTCAGTAACTGCGAGCATTTGTCCGGACAGTACCTTTGTGTATTGTCTTCATGTTTTATGTACTTCATTGTAAGGTTACTCGTCTTTATAAGTTGGACTTTTTTCTAGTTTTATTTTTACTGTAAGTCTTTTTGTGTATTTATGTTTTAGCCATTCAACAAACATAGGGGGAGGGTTTGGATCCAAGAAAACAAGTTGCACCCTAACTCAATTTTTGCGCCTGTCCCAAGTCAGGAATATGTTGGTGATTGGCTTGTCCGTGTCTTCTTGTAAAATTTTAGTTTCTTGATATTTGGGTTGTTGGATGTGGTTTGTTTCCATGGATTTATCCACTTTTTTTTATCTTTTTGGGGCTATTTAGGGCTTGCTATATGGTGTGAGGTTCCTCACTGTGTTGAAGTCCGTACGGTGACCCCTAGATACTTTGTTTTGTGTCGTTTTAACCTGGATATGGGATGTTGTCTCCTTGACATTTACCCCATTTCCTTTCTTTTTCATATGTGTGTTGACTTTGTTCTATTCCTCAGAGTAAAACATGACAAATAACCAATCAGATGAGAGGTCATGGGGTTATGATTAAAATAAACGCTGTTTTCATCAACAACCACGTGCTTCGAGACAAAAGAAATACTTTTAGTATACTACGGTTTGACAATGCCTTGAAAAGAAGAAATGTGTATGAGCAAAAACCATAATTGAAAGGATATATGACTTGTACCAGAAGGAGGAGCATGTATGGAATGTTCAATCGGAGCATTACATCAAAAGCAGAGCAGAAATGCAGAATTGGAAAGAATAAAATAATAAAAAGGTTGCTTAGGACATGGGGAATAGGTTTCTGGTGTCCAAGACTTCAAAATTGCACCCGTTGCCATGGAAACGGCAAAAAAGGCGGGAAAATCAAAGTGCTCGGAATTGGATGAAAAAAATTGTGTTTCACATACTGTTTCACATTCTATTGAATTTGGATTTAGGAAATTATACTTGAATGACATAACAACAAATCAGAAAAGGGTAATTACACAATACCTACAAGGGAAATATGTATTCTTTTCTTCACAACTGGCAAAGGAATATCTTTAACGTTTGAAATTGCTCCTTTTATTTTTGAATATATGAACGTTTGAAATTGCTCCTTTTATTTTTGAATATATGAACAAAGAAGAAAAATGTGTTGTTATTGTTATATCTCCATTATCATCACTGATGAGAACTCGGACACAAACCTTACAGCAAAAGGGAATTAAGGCAGTTTAATGAAGGATTTAAATGACCAGTCAAACATTGTTGATTGTATGGACAACCTCACAATAAAAGATGTTAAAAACGGTGAAGTCAAGATAGTTTTTGCTAGTCCAGAATCCCTAATAGGTTACCAAAGGACACTTCTTCGGGAATTGACAAAAAACAATTACAGTAAAGCATTGTTCATAGACGAAGCGCATTGTATCAGAAAATTGTAAGTATATTCATCTTTCGATAGAAATGATTTCAAAGAGTTTGATATTTTGATTTAATTATGTTAATAATAATAAAACTAAATGACATGAAATAAGAAAAAATCTAGCATTAATAGTTAATTCTTGCATATATTTATAATACCTGGATACTTTGTTTGAAAAGTACATTATTTGATTTTTTTTTAATTTTGAGAATACATCTAATCCTGTTAACACTAAAGCATATATTAAAATGGACATAAAATTCTGGTTACAAGCGTGTAGAGGAACCAACAATTTTATTACCGAGGAGATAGCTAATATGTACTTATAAGTTAAGCATAAAAAAGAAGTACTTTCCTTGAAAAAAAAAATCAAAATAGCCGCCATTTCCTAAATGGCTGCCATTGAATAATCGATATCTGCGGGACTGCTTTGTAGACTTTGCTATATTTTGTATAAATGTTCAGTAGAAAGACAGGAAAGAATTCATGTGAAAAGAAATTTTAAAATAGCCGGCATTTCACCCCCCCCCCCCAATTCTTTAAAAAATTAAAAAAAAAAACTCATTTTCAACGAAAACTTATTTCTAGAAATAATTCGGAGGGTGTGAATAAAATCGAATGGTCGAATTAATTGTTTTGGGTGACATCGGTTAATGCTTGTAATTGCAAATCTAGTTTTGTTTTGTGTTAATCTGAAAAAAAATATCTCAGCTTGGTTAAAATTTAAGCTTCTGTCGAAAATAAAATTGTTTGTACCTTGGACATGTTGTATGCAAAAAGTGTACAAACTAGAGGCTCCAAGGAGCCTGTATCGCTCACCTGGCTTTCAGTTACCACAATGAAGCTAACATTTTAAGTTATACAGTTGAAGTTAAGTCTCTCAAACTTTGTTAGCTCATACACCAGCAATATCTTAAACTGTATTTTAAGTCTGATCTTGTTTTACTATATTTCTTTGTTGCCCATTTTTGACAAAAATGTACTTGCTTATGACCACTTTCAACACCAGTTTTGAAGTTGAGACATAATTTTGTAAATGGCGGTCAACAACAATTTTTAAAACCATATTTTTATGTTACCACATCAATATTTATTTGGAAACCAAATTTCTCTGAAATAGGAAAATGTTGAATTTTCCCGCCTATCTGGTGGCCATTTTGAAAATGGCGGTCAACAAACAATTTTCCACACGACTTTTGAAGTCGCAACATCAATATCCACTTGGACACCAAATTTCATTGAAATCAGACAATGTTGAATTTTCCCACCTATTTTGGCAGCAATTTTAACATGGCAGTCAGCGAACAATTCTTAACATCAGTTTTGAATTCACAACATCAATATCCACTTGGAAACCAAATTTCATTGAAATTGGACAATATTGAATTTTCCCGCCTTTTTTGGCGGCCATTTTGAAATGGCGGTGAACGAACAATTTTTAACATTGGTTTGAATTTGCAACATCAATACCCATTTGGAAACCAAATTCCATTGCAACTGGACAATATTAAAGGACATGATAGGATAAGCTATTGCCAGCGGCCCCCTATTTTATCAACAAAAAAAATTACTAAACATCTCAAACATAATTTAACTTAATTTTGTAGTAAAATGCCTACTGTTTAATAAAAATTCCTTTAATTGCCTTTCTTGTTTGTTCCACTACCAATATTAACGTCTCAGAATATGACTTATGCCAGAAATACATAGAAAATACGTGTTTGCTGACTGTTCAAATGCATTTTAAAATGTGAGCGAACCTACGTATACGACCCACGTTAATTTTCACACCAGACAACATTCGATGCTTAATATCTCTATACGTAAAAGCTTGACGTGGGTCATTGGTTCGCTCATAACTAAAACAAATAAAAACCGTGAAAAAATGTTTGCTTTCCTTGGTAACGCAATAACTTGAAAATCGACATAACGAGCGGACCTGTATTTCCGGAATAAACAAAAACGTTAAATGAAGCAAACGGGACGACGCCCTACTGAAATAAACGTATTATTTGGTTTTTATTTACATATTTTACATAATACGTGCACAAGATATTAATTAATTTTAATTTAATAAGAACCAGAAACATTTACGCGGAATCTTAGTATAAGCCCTTCGTTTGTTTCTTACTTTTATGTAGATGTTCCAGTTAATGACCCGCCTTGTTTATTAAAAAAAAAATGTGTCGTTTGTGTGATAAAGATTAATCAAGAGGATTTTAAGATGTACAGGGACCCTTTAATCGAAATAGTCAAATAAGCGTGGACAAAACGTGTGCAGAAGTGTTCATCACATACGACGATTGTCAGAGAAAACTCGCTTACAAGATTTTGTTAAAATGTGTTTTAGATCACTGACGTGATTTACAATTATTCAATGACAGGATATATATTTCTACGTTCATTTGATATGTTGTCTGTTGAAATGAGAAACGCGGCTACACAAGAAACAGCTAGGAGGGGATGGGGTGATCTGTTGAAGTGTGCTAGAATACAATAATAAATGAACATTTCATAAATAGCAAATGGTACAGTTTGAGGGTGTTTCAAATTAATAAACAACGAGATACCAAGGCTACTAAATTTAGTTTATGCATTTTATGGCCATTACGACAATTTGTGTCTCTTCAGTGCAGATCAAATCAAAATATTTTTTAATTTCTTGCATGATTATTTTGAAAAACTGATATACGTAAATGAGCTATAACTAAACTATAAGTGTTGTATTCATCAACGAAAAACCTCATTGTCCGCATCTACAATTCCTAAGTATTATTAGTGGACGGCCATTTGATTTTGAGGGGCTGGCTTGGAAGATTTTTGAAATAAATATTCTGTCCTGCAAAACTGTGAAAATAAATTTTCTGGCCTCAACCCACTTGAAAATAAAAAAAAATAATAATAATCTGTCCCCAGATTCTTTAGTATGTTATATAAAATAAATTTTCTCGGCGCGATGCGGCGAAAATAAAATTTCTGACCCCGCAAAAATTCAAAAATAAATATTCTGACCCGAACAAATCTTTCAAGCCNNNATCCCTTCCTTGGTTCGTAATTTGCCATCCTAATTTTCAACTGTAATCCCAAATTTGTACTGATCACATTTAACACTGATTAGTTACTCCTTATATCAAATGTCAGGTAACAATAATGCCAGGTAACAATAAGGATAGAAAATAGTGTTACTTCGTTTAAAACAGGTCCGCATCCAGTGAAGTTTTCATAATTAGTCCTTGTTCCGGTTTCGGTTAACAATAATTTAATATTTTTATTAGGATTACTTTTCCAGGTAAATCCAGGTAATCGTAGCCAGTTCGTTTTCAAAAATGCATCTCTTTGAAGTACTGGCCTTTGGACTGTAACTTTCTGTTAAATTTTATTAAAATACTACCAGATTTGCTTGCTTTTTGTAAAGTGAACCTTGTGTTTGTAATTTTCTAGAGGCAAAACTGCATGAATTCATGACCATTGCATGTACTATTTTTTGGCAAAATTGAGTGAAATGAAATAACTAGGCATTCAAATCAGAAGCCATGCAGCTTTAAAATGTCATTTTAATGCCCAAAAAGGAATAACACTATTTGTAGGCAAGCAAAATTCTTTATTTATGCTAGTCTGCCTTCTGAATTGGCGACACTCATTTTTTTTTTAACATGGGTGACTCATTTTTCATTGAGTGAAATAAGTAGCTCTTTTTTTCCACTCTTTCTACTGATCGCTCCGTAACTCAGGTGGTAAAGCGTTTGACGGTCAATTTATAAAACATCACAAACGAATGTGTTCGAGGATAAAAAAGGAAGAAAATTGACAATTCTTTGCCATTACACTACACAAATAAGGCCAAATAAACGCCTTTCTTGTGTTTGATGTCCATGGCAGGCCATAACTTACATCTACTTAGGATATTTTGCATAAGGGTTTGTCATCATGAAAAAGTGTGTCGTGTACCATAGTGACCTTTGTGCGACCACCTTGAACTTTGATCAAGATGTCAGTTACTGTTTCTTATTGAGTGTTTGCCTGTCCGAGCCATAACTTTTTCATATTTTACATAGAGTTAAGTTATTTTGCATGTTGGTCTATCATCATAAGAAGATACGTCGTTTATCACAATGACCAAACAACACTTTTTCAATTCTTCTCATGACTGGTCGGGTCATTACTTTTTTATCTTTTGAAAGACTTCAGATATTTGAAGTGATGGTTTTTCATTACTTTGTGTGTTGCGTACCATAGTGACCTTTGTGTTATCTTTGACTTAAAGAGGTCAAATAACGGGTGTGTAATATGTATTTATTTTGCTGGCCTTGGTCAGTTTTTGTCTCGCCCGCGACGAAAGTCGCGGAAAGCGAGACATAGGCGTACAAAGTATGGCGGCGGCGGCGTAAACTCATGTTAAGTTTTTGTGATTAGGTCATTTTCTCAGTAACTATAAGTGGTAGGTCAATGATATTTGGTATGTAGGTTGGTCTTGGGTACTACATGACAGTCTGCTACATGGCTTTTGTCTGTGACCTCAATTTCATTGTCCAATGAACATGTTACGTTTTTATGATTAGGTTGGTTTCTCAGTAACCATAAGTGGTAAGACAATGATATTTGGTCTGTAGGCTGGTCTTATATAGTACATGACAGTCTGTCATATGGCATTTGTCCTTGACCTCATTTCACGGTCTAGTGAGCATGTTAAGTTTGTGTGATTAGGTCATTTTCTCTGTAACTATAAGTGTAAGGTCGATGATATTTGATATATAGGTTGGTCTTCAGTAGTGTATGACAGTCTACTATATGGCTTTTGTCTGTGACCTCAATTTCACGGTCCAATAAACATGTTTAATTTTTTTGTTGTTGTTAGTTTAGTTTCTCAGTAACTGTTAGTGGTAGGTTAATGATATGTGGTATATAGAGTTACCTTGGGTAGTACTTGACAGTCTGTCATATGGTTTTTGTCCATGACCTAAATTTTATGGTCTAGTGATCATGTTAAGTTTTTTCTGATTAGATCAATTTTTCAGTAACTATTTATGGTACATCAATGATATTTGGTATGTGGGTTGGTCTCATAAAGTACATGATCGTAAGTTGTATGCTTTTTGTGCGTGACCTCAATTTCACGGTCCAGTAATTATGTTAAGTTTTCAGTATCTATTAGTGGTATGTTAGACTTGCTACAAGTCCCTCTGTAAAATTTGCTCCTTTAATAATTGCCCCTTTAATAATTATATATACCATGAAAATGTCCAGTATATTACTATCCAACAGTGTACAGAGGGACTTGTGAAGTTTGATTCTCCAAGTCTCTACAAATAATAATTACTATAATTAAGATTGACATTTTCTGATAAGAAATGGAGATATGAACTTAGTGTTGAAACATAATACTAATAGGTTGTGTAACAGCATACTTCATCATACATCTTATAAATAAAATATGTTCTTGTTATACACATATAATTCTCATTATTTCACATCTTTACATGGCTTTCTCAACTCCAAGAAAATATTTCAAGTTTATTCAATTTACACCAAAGACAAAAAAAATTTTATGTTTGTTATGTGGAAATAAAATAGAAAAAAAGTGACTATAGAAGAAAATTATTCCATGGAACATTAAAAACCGAACACTGCTCACTAGTTGAAAAATATTTGGACATTATTATAACAGAAGATACTCATACGGATATAGCTTGTAGAAAATGCCTCAGAGAACTTCAAAAAATTGACAGTACAGTAACATCTTTTCGGAAGTCATATCAAAGTGCAATATCAAAACTTCAGCAAACGCATGGAGTTGAACATGCATCTTTTAAAAGACAATCAACCGAGGAAAAAACTTCTAGCCGCAGAAAAGCATTGTTTTCCGATAATGTGGAGGCTGAAAATCTGCATGTATTAGAAGAAGCAAATATAAAGGTAAGCATTTATTATTGAAATGTCATTTTACATAAAGATGAACTGATTATTGTCTTTTAGGCAATTTTATTGACGTAATTCTAAACACATTTATATTAAATTGATAGTTTTTATCTAAAATTTTATTATCATGCATAAGTATTTATGAAACTTTAAAATATTATCATGCATTCTCCTTAAAGAAATTTCTGATTTCGGGCATGATAAAATACGTTCCTTTTTGTTTCCTATTCTGTTCTTTTTATATCTTCGCTTAAAAAGTGGGGTATATAAAGATAATGTCCGTCCGGCTTTCCGCCCGTCCGTCAGTCCATGTGTCCTTCCGTCTGTCCATCTTGAGATTACCCATCTCTACCTGAACCACAGAATTGATTTTCATGAAACTTTAATCTACTTTATCTTTTTAGAATAGAATATTAAAAAACATTCAATAAAAATGATTGAAATTAGATTGAATTTTTATTGAAATTAAAGTGAATTATTTGATAGCTAAAAAACAAATTGAAAGTTCCAATTTTAGATATATTTTCCAGGTTGCCTTGATTGGGAATGAGAAGGAAAAAGTATATGAGATTAAAAGGAAACATCTAGAAATTGTAGAAGCACAAGCATCTGATGAAATAGTAAACTAGGATCTTTACTTCTTGATGTCCTGAATTGCAAAATTTTATTACTGTGAATGTATGTGGAACAATTCAAGAAGAAATACGATTGTTAACTTTAAAATCGTCCAATTCTGTTTTGAGGCAAACCAGTTATGAAAATCTTGAATCATTTTCGATTCAATCAATTCTAAGTGAATGGAAGGATAAGGCTCCAACTTTTCATCAGGTGTTGTTGGCATGCATATCCAACCCATCTCAACAAAGAAACAAGAATAAAAAAATTAAAGTATCTTACCAGGCCTTGTATCAGCAGGATCTAAACTTCTGTCTCTTTACAACCAAGAGTTAAATTTATTTCAACATTTAAATAGCATTATTTTGTTCAAAGGAGGCTGCAAGAAATCTGCATTTTCAAGACTCAATACAACAAATGATTGCTTAAGTTACAAAGCAACTCTCAATATTGTCGACAAATTTGGATACAAATGGGCCGAGGATTTAACAGAATGGCAAGTTGATGTAGCAAGCGCAGCACGAGTAGAAGAACAGCTTATAAATGAGATTATAATGGTTAAAGAATCAATGGACTTGCTAGGAGCTGAACCAGAGATTAGTGTAGATCTCATTTTCCAGCTGTCAAATTTAGAACAGCAACTAGAACTTCACAGAGAAATGATGCATCCAGGTTTTTATTTTGTTGGGGACAATGTTGACATGAGAACTAAAGTGCGACAAATGACTTTGTCAAACCAATGCAAGGACCATCACATGTATCAAATATGTGCATACATAAACAGAGTGTCTGGTAACCACCTGCAAAATATAAAGCCTAAAGAAGATATTCAAACTGTACCTTTCAGCATAGTAATACCAAGTATTCCAGACAGGGATAAACTCAAATCAGAATTTGTATTTCTGGTTTCAAAGATTTGGACGGAATATATACCACACTTCCATGCGTACGCCCAGGTACTGCCAAAGTTTATTGAACATCTACACTTGAAAGAAATGAAACAAAAAACTAAAAGGGTAAGTGCATATTGTACTGTTGTTTATATAGGGAATAATACATGGCAAAATCCCTATCACATGCCGTATCATCCCGAGTTACCAATATCAGCACGGGGGCCTCTTGCCCGAGGGCTGATATTGGTCGAGGGATGATACGACATATGATACGGATTTTGTTATGTATTATACAGTTTATCATATGTTTAAACAGGGGACTACAATCCAAAAATTCTGTCAAAAATTGAAATCGGTAAGAAAAAATACATGTAATTTGTGAAGAGGAAAATTTCAAAATGGTCGGAGAGGACTAGAGGTTTTGGAAAAAAATCTAACTTATAAAGGAAAAAAGTTTGCTAGATTTTTTCAACTGCTGCTTACAAAACAATTTCACCCAAACAAATCTTTGTTATCCCCCAAAAAATTTTTGCCCCCTAAAAAAATTTTTTTTTGCCCCCCAAAAGTTTTTTTTACCCCCGGAAAAAATTTTTTTAATTAAAAAAAAAGGAAAATAAATTTTTTAAAATGGGAAAAATGGTATGATACAGGGCTAGCAATGCGATAAAGGGTATGACGTCATAGTGTGAATACGGAATGAACGTCATGCACTGTATCGTATATTCAAAATGTCTGTATTTATTACTAAGCATATGATAAATAAGGATAATACAGAGAAAATGTACATTAAACAAAAGTAATCATGGTAATGAAACCATGCATTATTGCTGTTCTTCATACTGAGGTTTCAATGAGTCAACAAGATTACCATTATAATGTTTCGTAAATGAATTAGATATGTGTACCTTGTATTTTGCTTGTTTCAAATTGAGATAGACCCATGGGGGAAATCAGCTGGGGGTGGAAGTTGGGGAAAACCTGCTGTTGGAATTTGGAACCCCCATCCATTCATACAGTACATTAATTGATCCAAATATATAGTAAAAAAATTTAGCATCCTGTTTGGAAGCAAAAATATTGTCTTTGGTCTTAACTTGAAAAATTTATGGGGATGCCCTTTTTTTTCTTATTGGTAGTTATTCATATGAAATTAACAATATCTCTGTTTACATTTTGAAAATATAGTAACTTCGATATTTTGTCATCTATTGACACATATGTTTTGTCTTAATAAGAAGTATGTATTGATAGGACCTTTCAAACTAATTTTTTCAAACCTATATCATATTCAGACTGAAAATAATTACTAGTAATATGCCATCCTTTGCTTTCAGATAAATGTTGGTGTTCTAACGAAGAGTGAGCAGTATAATGAGGATATGACGGATATCTGTGAATTTGTTCACAAGTTTGTTCCTGGCCATGATGAATCCGATGACTGGAACAAAAAACCAGATAAAACCCTCGGTGGTGGCGACTATTTGACTTTCGAGAGACACAAGCAAGCACAGTCATCCAAACGAAATGGTCGTACTCCATCAAAACGGTTGGAAGGTTTGATTCCGAAAATGGAAGAGTTTCACAATACAGGAGAGCTTCTGCAGGTATTGTAAAAAAATATTTGAACATTAAAAAAGAAGTAGAATGAACAAATAAGCAATGTAAAGTATATGTACATGAGACAAAATCCCTGCAAATACATTGTAAAATGAAGCAATTGTTGTTCTTCATCTTGAAGTCATCTTCGACAATGTTGTTGTTCAGTTCTAGATGGCCCCAAGCACCGACTTGCTGGATGTCGAACAACGATACATCCATTGATATTGAATTGTCTACAGACATAACAATATTGGGGAAAAGGTATTCTTAAAATCAATGTCACTATTTTCCGGACACATTCACATTTCTGAATGGCAGATCAATATGTATGGTCAAACCTGTCTTAAATGACTGTCGTTAGTCAGGGTAGTAGGAAAAAAACAATAATAGACAATTTCGAACTGGTTGTTAAGTTAATAAAAAATAAATGCACATTACATAAAAGTTTATAAAGCAGCGGTTTCAATTTATGGTCGATGTATCAATCTCAAAGCTATATGACTGGAGTCTATCAATATTTGAATAGAATACTTTTATATTAGACTTATTATGTTCTTTGTCCAAAGTTAACTGAAGTAATGTTCATTACAGGTTATTTGGAAATTACTCTACTCAACTTCCTCTTCAAAGGATGACGGGACACTTTTCGCATCAAGAAATCTAATAAATGCACGAAATGTCACGAAAGACCCAAGTGATAATTTTTATGCCAGTGCGGATCTTTTAAAGAAAACAACATATTCATATGTCATAACTGGTGCCCTACAAATCTTTGGAATGGACACAATCGACTCAAAACCAACTGTAAATATGTACGATGGCACATTAGGGGATTGTAATGAGATGCAAACTTACATGCTGGAGTTAGCCAAGCACTTTGTTGAGTCACATTGTATGCCAAATTTACCGGTGCTACCAAATTATGGCCCTCAAAGCTTAAAACTTGAGTGCAGATACTGCAATAAAATGTACAAAAAGGGTGCTGCATTAAGACGGCATGAAGCTACAGTTCACGGTCATAATGACCCGAAGTATGTGAAGCCAAATAAACAAACAAGTGTAGATTTTAATTCAGAAAAAACGGATGGTGTATTTACTATACAAGGCTGTTTTTAACACTTGGACTGCTTCGACTTGATCACAATGATGCAA
>MJUU01028258.1:208506-222815 GCA_002080025.1 Modiolus philippinarum
AAAAAAAAAAAAAAAATCAGGGAATAGATGTTTGTTTGGTCCTTTTTTTGTTTATGGCAAGCCAAAGTGGACCAAAATATCTGACTTATTAATATCAATAATTGATCATCAATACTTATAATTTTTTCCTTAATATTCATAATTCAATTATAAATATTATTAGTTGATTTATAGATATTTATAATAAATTTATAACTACTTGAAATTCATATAAATATAGTTATAATTCTATATGAATATTAATTAATCAATTATAAATATTAAGAATTGATTTATTACTGTAAACAATTCTTAATATTTATAATTCAATTATCATAAAAAAATTATTCATAAATATTAATAATTGATTAAAAAATATTTATAATTCATTTATAAATATTTTTGATTCATTGATCTATATGAATAATTCATTTATTTATTTATATTAACGATTAAAATTAAATATATTGATAATTCCTTCCGTTTATGAGTATTAATAAATGAAGTATGAATATGAACAATTGAATATTAATATTTATAACTCATTTATAAATATTTAGAGTTCATTTATTAATATTTATAATTCAATTGTAAATATTTATTATAAGGTGAATTATAGATATTAACCCTTAATTTATAAATACTGATAAATTAATTATAGTGGGAAAACTTTTCACTTCAATCATCAACAAAAGACTTTTGCAGTGGAGTGAGAACAACAGTATCCTTACAGATGCCCAGTTTGGTTTTAGGCCTGGCTATGGTACCAGTGACGCAATTTTTGCCCTTCATTCATTGATAACATGTTCTTTACAAAATAGTAAACGTTTATATTGTTGTTTTATTGACTATAGTAAAGCTTTTGACAGCGTAAATCATTGTAAGTTATGGCAAAAACTAATTAAAAATAGTATAACGGGAAAACTTCTTCAAGTTATCATATCAATGTATAGTAAATTGAAGTCATGTGTTAAACTTAATCACGAATTTTCAGATTTTTTTTATTGCACTACTGGATTAATGCAAGGAGAATCATTATCTCCATTATTATACTCGCTTTATGTCAATGATATGGAAACTGAATTCTTAAATAATACAGGGATGCAAATTACCAGGGGCCCAGTAGCCAAAGGCCCCTAAAAATTGACCTGGGCTACTAAAATTTAAAAACCAGTAGCCCAGGTGGCTACTGAATTATCCTACAATTTTGGTTGACAATATAGTACTGGGCTAGTAAAATTATTGGCTGAGCTACTGAATTATTTTTGCTAGGGGCCCAGCTGGCCACTTGGCCAATATTTCGAATCTTCGTCCCTGTAATAGTTGTTTTCCTTATGAATTAAGAATGATTAATTTGTACTTATTAATGTACGCTGATAATATAGTACTTTTTAGTGAGAGTATAAGTGATTTACAACAAATGATTAATACTGTCAATACTTGTTCAGTAAAATATGGTTTGAATATAAACCTATCTAAGACTAAGATTGTTGTTTTTAGAAATCGAGGTAATGTAAAATCCTATGAAAAATGGTATCTAAATGGCAATGAGATTGAAATAAGTGATAGTTTCATGTATTTAGGAATACTTTTTTATTCCAATGGTAATTTTGTAAACACTCAAAAGAAATTTGCAGAGCAAGGAAGAAAAGCACTTTTTAGTCTTTTTAGTAAAGTGGCAGATGATTATTACAATCATAAGACAATGTTATCTTTGTTTGATACAATGTACTTATATTAAATGTATTCTACATTATTGATGTGAGGTATTGGGTTATCATGCTGCGCCTGATGTTGAAAAAATTCATGAAAACTTTCTTAAACGTATATTAAAGGTTAGACAAACCACTGTTAATAATATGGTTTTCTGTGAATTGGGTAGATTGCCGTTATTTATTGATCGTTAGATTAGAATGGTTAAATACTGGTTAAAGTTGTTGAATACTGATAACTGTATTTTGAAAAGTTTATATGATCAATTATTTGAATATAGTTGCTCTAAGCCTCTTAATAAAAGGAATTGGTGTAATACTAGTAACTTAAGAGATATTTTGTTTAAATATGGTTTCAATAATGTATGGTTCGACCAACATATTAATAATGTAGATGTTTTTCTACTACAACTAAAGGGAAGGATGATTGGTAGTTTTTTAAGTGATGTAAATTCGTCTTTTGAATTATCACCAAAGTGTATGTTGTATAAACATATTTTTGATACTTTTGTACTATAGTTTTATTTAGATCGACCAATAAATTGGATTATTGATTGATTATTTAGAGTTTAACGTCCAATGAGCAATATTTCAGCTATATCAGGACGAGAACAAGTTAATCAATTCAAAACAAATTGTAAGTAAAAGAAGAAAGAAATAAAGGTGGAAGGGACAACCGGGGCAACGACTTTTGATTGCCACTGGAAAAGGGGAGAAATGGGTAGGGGCAGGAAATTTAGCCTTCTGTACGACACCCAGTGCGTCTGCTCTCTTTAGAGAAATATAGAAGGGGTCTTTATACTGCATGGAGCGTGGCGTTTCTCCACACAGTTTGGCTACAATGGTTCGCGGTCAGGCTTTCCGTATTATGACCTGACTACCCCGCAAAGACAGGGCATTCCCCTATCCACCACCTGGGGACGCGCCCGGCAGCTCTGTAGCCAAAGCCCCTGAAAACCTATTCAGGTGCCGGGACCAATAAATTGGAACCCCAAGACAATATTACTTTCACAGTAACTTAAGAGATATTTTGTTTAAATATGGTTTCAATAATGTATAGTTCGACCAACATATTAATAATGTAGATGTTTTTCTACTACAACTAAAGGGAAGGATGATTGGTAGTTTTCAAGTGATGTAAATTCGTCTTTGGAATTATCACCAAAGTGTATGTTGTATAAACATATTTTTGATACTTTTGTACTATAGTTTTATTTAGATCGACCAATAAATTACGTTTATAAACCTTACATTTGCAAATATAGAATATGTGCACATAACTCGTGTATAGAAACTGGTCGATATCGTAATATTGATAGAAATTTGAGATATTGTAATATGTGTGATACAAATTCCGTTGAAGACGAGTACCATTTTATCCTAGAGTGTAGTAAATATACCAGTTATCAGAGTTAAATATATTAAAAACTATTATTGGAGAAATCCATCCACTTATAAATTAGTACAGTTATTATCTGTCAGAAATATTAAAGAACTCAATAATACGTATCAGAGTTAAATATATTAAAAACTATTATTGGAGAAATCCATCCACTTATAAATTAGTACAGTTATTATCTGTCAGAAATATTAAAGAACTCAATAATTTAGGTAAAATTTTGTGCCTAGCGGAGAGAATTAGAAATAGTTAGACTGCTATGAACTTATTAAGAGTATCTTCCACATACTTCAACTTGTATCTTGTATCTTATCTAATTACCTGTTCTATATATTTGCCAAATTAATGAATAAATGCATAGTTACGTTTACATTTATGTATATCTAACGTATTATAAGGCGTTGTCAATATATTTGTAAATGTGTCTTTGTGTATTCTATAAGCTGTATTGCTTTTGAAATAAACATATATATATTCACAACTGATTATGGATATTTTTACTTCTTTCTTATTTCTTAATATTAACAACTTATTCATAAAAATTTTACTTCATTTTTAATATTAACTAAGTATTCATAAGTATTTTTATGCATTTATTAATATGAATAATTCATTCATTAACAATAACAATTCAATTATGAATATTTATAATTATTTATACATTATAAATATGAACAATTTATTGTTAATATTAATGAATAATTGTTAATATTAATAAATGAGATATTTTTGTCCTTTTTGGCTCACTTTAATGCTTTCATTTCTTTTAACAAATTATTATCTTTTCATTTAACTTTAGTGGAAAAGCGGACAAGAAGAACATACCAGCCTACAGACCTAGTTATGGCAGACAAGATGAAGTTCATTCTATAGTTGGTGGTAATGTATCTTTGATAGCACTGACAACTACAGCCACAGCAGAGACAAAGGATATAATAAAAAAAAAGATCTATGCATGGAAAATTGTTTTGAATTTAATATTAATCCGGATAAGAAAAATATTACATATTGGTTAATAGATCTTAAATCCGATAATATTAAAACAAATTTCCAATGGCTGATTGATATGCTGCGCGAGGATAAAAGTTCTACAACAAGAATTATCATATTTTTCGCAGAATAAAACACATTTCTGAAGTTTTTGAACTCCTAGTAACATTTCTTGATAAGGATGCATACATAAATTATGTTTCACATGAAAACTGATGATGATGTCAAGGATTCGATCTGTAAGTCATATTTAGACCCGAATGGAAACATAAGAGTGGTCCTATGTTCAACATCATTTAGTATAGGCCTTGATGTAAATGGTGTTGATAATGTAATTCATTACCGTCTAGCAAATACCTTCAGGAGTCAGGACGTGCCGGACGCGACCCGTCACATGCATGCCATGCTTTTCTTATGAAATACAAAAGCTGTCTTGGAAGTTCAAATATTTCCAGTAATATGAAAGAGTATGTGAAAACAAAAACATGTAGACGTAACATATTCTGGGAACATTCAATGCCGTTTCGGATGTTGAGGGTCCTCCTCACTTATGCTGTGACAATTGCAGGGAATCTTGCAATGTTTATGCACATGTGAATTTGACTTGAAAAAATCGTCAATTCTTTTGAAAATTAATCTCCATTAATAAAAGGCACATCAAAATTTCTTCTATATTTTCTTAATTATAGATAATATGTCTATTTGAAAAAAAATACAACATGAATATTATACTTAAAAACCAATCCGAACTCAGCTTTCACTATTCACTCCTCTATACAATCTTGGGTACACGAAAGGGAAAAACCAGTTCTATGTTTAGAAACTGTACCATGCTACCTATACGTGCATGAGAAGCAATACTGTTACATACAGGCCGGGAAGTAGTTCACAAAAATTGTCACCCCTGTAAATTTGTATACTTGTTATCTCCTAAAATAAAAAAAGATGTGTGATGACACAGCAACGGTAAAAAAACAAATTTCATAATGATGGTACACACTTTATAATGAATGTGTTCATTGGAGTATTGCTTGACAACTTGACAGATTAAAAATAATATACATCTGTCAAACAGAATATCCTTTTAATCTATCAAGTTTTCTGCTAATAGCAATCCTCTCACAATGAATAGACAAATTGTTTCACTTTTACACCCCCCCATTTTTCTCAGTAAAAACGACATTCCTGAACTAATACCTTATGATAAGTTAATACATATCAATGGTATTAACCTGCAAGCCCTGCTAGTCTGTAGTGGTCCTTAGTAAAATGGAAATGGCGTCTAGCTGAGTTTCAACAATATCCTGGTAGAAGGCTCGGTTCTTTTGATTGCAACTCGCCGTTTCATACACAGGGCATCATCTGTAGGGAAGTCATGACCACCCTTCGTTCCTACAATAGACAAAGAGCAATAATCCGATAAGAATATTTATGTGCGTTTCCAATTTAAAGAATATAAAATTTCAAAGAGTCTAGGAATAAAAAGCACTCAGTGGCCGCCTGATAGAACATTGCACCGTCTGGCGAAGCAGATTTGACTGGCGATTCCAATTTGTCAACCTTTTTTCTCATCTCTGCTTGTACCTCAACCCAATTAGCACAATGGTAACAGTAGTTTTCAATGATCAATTTTAATTCAAGGTCTGAAACCTTCCATGCGTATTTTAGCGGTTTCCATATTGTTTAGATGTGTCGAGTAGTGGTTAGTGGTGCGTACGAAAACGTGGTTACTTATGCTCATGATATCGAATTAAAGATATTATTTTTCAATTTCTAATGTTATACTGAAACAAACTAGAACGGTGCCACGGCTTATTGCTCTTCTACAAGAGTGTTTAGCTCATGATATCGAATTAAAGATAGTATTTTTCAATTTCTAATGTTATACTGAAACAAACTAGAACAGTACCACGGCTTATTGCTCTTCTACATGAGTGTTTAGACATGTATATTACCACATTTTTGTGTAATTTCCGATGATCACCGGAAACAGCCGACAATTAATCAGATAGGGTTTGTGACGTCGGATGCCAGGAGCATTCACACAACCACGACCATTTTACTTGTAAACAAAGCGATTTCAATTCACTCAATGGATTTATCTAACACCGCTGATGATGATGATACTTTAAGCATACTTTCTCCTGACAATATTCAACCGTATAAATTTGAATCAGGGGCAGAACTAAGACAAAATACATCAGAAAACGACGAAATCTCCGACAATGATTCTGACGAGTTGGAAAGTGATCATTTCCACGAGGAAGAAAGTCGAGACGTCCGGGTCGACAATTTAGCTTGGTAAAATTTATTATCGTAGTAATTAGGAAAATTTTTCACTGTTCAAACATATATTAAAAAGTAATTGTTCTAAGGTATACTGAGTAAAGAAACTCGCCGATTGGAACAAGGGGAGTGCAATTATCGTCACTGGAACGCTATTGGTTTGAGGTTTATGTTCTCATATCTAGACATGGCCCTTTCACTGATATAAATGTGAAATCTCATGCATCTGCATCTCTGATTATCTTAGTTAATTACTCTATTATTAATGACTGTCTTCAATTTAGCGACAATGGGTAGAAAATTCGCTCAGATTGAGTTTCACATTATCACAGCTTCTGACATGGAAATAGTATTTCTAAGTGTGTTGTTGATAAAACTGTCAAAATCAATGTAATAAATGAAAGTGGTGGCTACAGTATCCAAGTAAAATATAAAGACATATTGCATATTTCTGTTAAATATGATAAACAGACAAGAACCCATGAGAAGGCCCAGCAGTCAATCAGTGACATTTATTAATTTTCAGTGTAACGGGAAAGCCTACCCAATTGTAAACTTTCCCTTTCCGAGCAGCAACATACCTACCTCTCCAACCTATGGAGTGTACATTTCAAAATTGATTCGTTACTGTCAAACATGTAGTTTATATAGTGATTTTTTTTAATAGAGCAAAAGCACTGACCCAAAAGCTGCTGAGTCAGGGATTTGTTCAGCCTTTGTTACTTTCATTTCAAGTCATCATGAAATTATGACAGATACGACGTGTCTGTGTCCCAAATGAAAACTGACATTTTCAGCTAGATTACACATCTTCACGGATTGACATTACCGGTTTTGACTCAACCCTGGATTGACTCAATGATAGTTTGACGGGTGACGCTTAACGGAGCAGGACACGCTTACCCTTCCGGAGCACCTGTGACCACTCCCGATTTTTATGGGAGTTCATACTATTAGTGCTTTAGTTCTTAATGTTGTCTTTTGATTTCCTTGCCTTGTGGCTGTCTCACGTCCTTGTTTTGTCTTTGTTTTTCTATGTCTTTAGACATTGACTTTTGTAATCGTCACTTACCTTGTTCCTCCGGTATTCTACTGCCGTTTCTTTTTTAAGTACACGCGTTCAATTTTCCGTGGACGGCATGCTGCAATCGGAGTAGTCCTTTATGAATTTTACGACCGATCTTGATATTTTCACATCTGATTCCTTTGTTCTTTCATCTTATTTTGTCGCCTGCATTTCGGCGTCATATAAATTTCTGTAACACTTTTCTCAGGAACCACATGGGCTACCTTATTGATATCTGACACAGAGCTTGTGTTAGGTTTACTGTATCGTGTAACACTGTTTTGAATCTGCTGTATATCTACTTCATGTTTGCCAGGACTTAGAATATCTTAAACACAGGCGACACGTTTTCCAAGGAAGTGAATCTCACATCATTGTTTTAAATAAAAACCTCTGTCTGTGATTTTCAATCAGACTTGTAATTTCTTTAAGGATTTCTTGATGAAAGGGATGGGACAGTAAATAATTTGAGTGTGGTAAAGGTGCTATGGGTTGAATGTGTCAAAAATTCTTAGCGAGCCCACCATAGGCTGCATGTGACCAACACATTCGAATATCCATATTGGTTCTGAACATGCCAATTAAGATTTTCTAGAAACTGGATAGAACATTTTTTAGATATTTCCATACCTAGCTAATTGTCATGTTGCCTTGAAATAAAACTAATTTAAGGTAAATGCTCATGAAAAATCTTAAAATCTATTTTATGATATTGCAGAAGCGATAACAGATATTGAGCATTGGGGTTCCAATTGAAACTGTCTGTCAGAGGAAGAAAAATGCATATTACTCTTTATTTAGGGGCCAACTCCGACTTGCCGTTGGGTGTGGGGTTTCCTCACCGTTCATTGAAGATCTTATGGTGGCTTTGAGTTGTTATTACTCCCCTTTGGGTCGTTGTCTCTTTGACACATTCCCCGTTTCCCTTCTTTTTCCTATAGGAGAAGGCAAGATCCACAGAAATCCATCCTGATAAAACAAAAGCCAAGAAAATCTTGCTACAAGATCTGCACAAAACAGTAAGTAAGGTGATCTCAATGTAAATAGATATTATTGCAAACTAATTGCTAACTTAATATTCATAAATCAGCTTACTCCCTTAACAATTTTCACTCGTAACTAACGACTTGTCCAGATTCAAGCATATTATCATTTCGTTTTTCCAGTTATAGAATTCTACAGTACATTCTTTTTAGTGAAAAGCATTTATACTAGGTCACATATAACAAAAATAGCTATAAATAATATTCTTATATAATGCTTAGGCCAACTTTAAAGGCCAGGGCTGGGGTATAAATAGCAGCCAATGAAAAATATGGTGGGGAATTCAATTTTTGTAACAGCATTCAGATCTGAGGGTGTTTTTTGAAAATTTCTCAATAAAGCTTTGATTATTATTTTTTATTTTTGTTTGGGAAGTGGGCATTTACTTGTGAAATTAAACTTAATGATCAAAATTATAAATAAATGGTATTTGGTTTATAAAACTGAATGTAAAGATTGTTGACAGATGCAATTTTTGAATTTGAAATAACTGTGATTGATGTGTGGGCGGTACTTGAAATGTTTTTGTTTATACAGGAAGTTAGTGTTGCCATGCAGCCATGCATATTAGCATGCTTCACATGCTCTTACCTTTTTCTTCTTTTTATGATTCTTTTCTTTTTCTTTTTGCCAAAGACAGGGGATCAGAATAATAATTCAAATGATCTTTTAGTAAAATAATCCAATTATGAATAGTTGTATGAAACCATCAAACACAATTATCTTAGTTTCCCTCCAAAATGTAAGTTCCCTCCAAAAATTTCACAATGTCAGAACAAGGAAAATATAAATAAAATATGCTCAAAGTTTAATCCCACATGTGTCCCATATATGGAAATCCACCCGGATTAGGGAACCAGTGCCTTACTAAGTTTACAACACATTTTGGCATGATGTCCCTTTTATGAAAATCAAATCTCTGGCGGCTATATCGCTCAAGAGCATCCACTTTCATTGCAATATATCTGTCGTCATTCCATGCCCCTCGATGGAGCAACATTGTCCAAAATCGTTTGTAATGCTCTTTCCGAAAGCTAGAATTTCTGTGATGGGGTAATTCTGGTGTTTCTGGCCACCACATCTGTTTATTCCTCTCATGTGTTATGCACGGTTTACAAAAACAATATTGACATTCTTCTTCGTCCTCATTTTGTGGAATTACAAAATCTGGATATGTATTTTCTTCTGCTTCTTGTCCTGACACATCTGTTTGGGTGCTTTGGGTGCTTTGTTCTTTTGAAGTCCCACCATTTTCTTCTGGAATTGTAGATGTTATTTTCAATTCCCAATCATTGTGACCAAATAAATGTTGTATTGTTTCTAGCTGTAAGTTGTTTAATTCAATAGATACTATTTTGTTGCTATTGCCAGCCATTCCTTATATCTACTCCAGGGTATCTAATTTCTTGTGTACTCATCAGAAATCCTACACTATACTGTTTCATTATGTGATCCAAGGTCATGTGCTTATAGAATTACACAAATCCTGCATGGCAGGTCAATGACTGCATGAAATATTTACAGTGAAATGGGGACCACAAAAGGATAACACAAAAAATTAATAGCAATGATAAAAAACGCAAACCAAAAGTATTTCTAAAATTCCTAAAAGTAAACTTTGAAATGTGTTATTTCATTTCTTAAAATAAAAGTCTACTGTGAATTTTGTATTTGTTTTATCAAATTGATATCTATTATAAATCCCCATCCCAAGAGAGTTCCCTTTAGTTTATATTCTTTAGATGTTTCTAAAAACAAATCTGATAGTAATTACCTTCAAGCTTATATCTTATTCACATTGTCTTGTCATTCGGTATCAAAAGATTGTCTAAAATGTCTAACAAAAAAGCGTCCTCCAAATTTTCGAAGTGAAATACCTGGTGATGAATCTTTCAAAATGTCCATTCAGGAAAAACTTCAAATTGTAAAAACCTTTATGACAACTTCACTAAACCGGCCAGTAAACAATGCATTGATTATGGAAGAAATTTTGGATTATTGGATACAACAACACAGTGATGATAGCCATCCGACCATCAACTTATGTACAAGCTAGTCCAAATGATTTTGACCAAAAGCTTTTCATTTCGGCTGAAAAGTCAATGAAAATATATGGGGAGATATTTGAGGCACATACAAGCTTTTGCAAAGGACAATTGAAGTTGACAAAAATAACAATGAAAGGTCATGTTGCAAGTGTAAGATTGGTTTGTTCACAAGAAAAGTCTCATACATATATGTGGTCATCATCCCCGTATTTACCTAATGATGAGTACCTAGTAAATCACAGAATGAGCCATGCTTTTTTTAGCAGTGGACTTTTACCAATACATTATACCAGGTTTTCCACTGCTGCTGGTATTGGAACAATTACCAAAGAAAATCGAAAACGGAAATTTCAGAGATATAAAGAACAAACCGAATTAGAATTACAGATTCTGTTGACTCTGCTATAAATGAAGAAATTGCTTCCTATGAAGAATTGGATGGGATAAATGTCATGACTGATGCACGGCATGGATGGAGGAAAAATGCAAAAGACACTTCCGTAGTTGCGTTGGGCGAAAAAACTCATAAAGTCATGGATTGTATTCATATCACCAAAGAACAGGACAATTGTGCACAAAGACATGAACGTCTTGGAACGGAAAAAGTGTACCAAAACTTAGCGGCTAAAGATGTGTCAATTAAAGTTCATACACACGACAGGAATATGTCTGTAAATAAATATGTAAAAACTACAAATTTCACAACAAATCAAAATGACTTGTGGCATGCTGTAAAGGCAGTCAAAAAGGCAGTAACAAATGTGTCTAAAGGTCCCAAATATTCTGAAGGTTCATCTTGGAGTGAACAACTTAGTGATAAAGTTGAACCTGTAGCTACCCACATTAATTGGGCTGTACGTAACTGTGAAGGAGATCCCCAAAAGCTAAAGGAGAGTCTAGAAAACATTTCACTACACTATAGTAACAACCATTCGAAGTGTCATTCGTCTTCTCGATGTCAGAAAGACTCTAACTATGAACCATCAAGGATTGTGATAACAAATCCAAAAGTTCAGAAAATGTTGGACAATGTGATCATGAGGTCAACAATATATCAGCACCCAGAGGATTATGTACTTGCTAAAGATACTTTCTATGTGGAAAGTTTTAATAATGTTATGAACATATTCCAGGATAAACGAATATGTTTTAGTAATGACCAGTATAATTTCAGGGCTAATCTTGCTGTATGTCATTGGAATGAAAATGTTGACAGACCATATACATCTGTGTGGAAATCTACAAATCCTCATGCACCACATTCACAGAAAGGGAAAAAGTATACAAAAATCTAACCTATAACTATCGAAAAAATATATGGAATAGATATGTTTCAAGTTTCTTCTAAGTGCTAAATGGATTATATAGTTATTTAGTTTATCAAAAACAAAAATAATGATGATAATAAATAAAATGAAAGGTATTTTTTTTATATTTTTTATTTAATAAATATTTGATTTCCTATAGACTGAATTAATATTAGTGTGTTAATTGGTTTAGTTGGCAATTTCATGCACAGAAAGATTATAAACACACAGATAAATACCACATGTGAATATTTACAGGCCATGCTGTTTTCTATTTATAAACTGATAACATAGATAAGCTCCTCCCGAAAGCCATAAAGGCTTAATTGTTCTACCACCGGATTTTTATCTAGGGCAGCCTTGGCCTTTGAATTTGCAGTTCCCCGACTGTACTTCAAGAGTGATGGGTCGGTAAGTAGGGAAAACATTTTATTTTATCATCTTTGATGAATGTTTAACAGGCAATGACTCCGAGATAGATTATTTTTTATCAGCAGTAGTGCAATTACCAGGTCAATGACTGGCAAAGCGGATAATTTCAATTTGAAAAGGAACATAAAATCTATGGTATATACTAAGATTCACCGAGGCAACCAGTCGAAATTGAGGTATGGGTAGGGACAGGAGATTTACATTTTAGACTCGTCTGATGAATTAAAAAAAAAACTATTTGAAGCATAATCGAGAAATAAAGGTTTAATGTAGATGACACAGCCGGGGCAGCTATTTGATAATAAAGAAAAATTATGAAATTATGGATTTCCTTTGTTTGGGTTCTAGTGCTGCTGATGAGGAATAAATTTTCTGAAATGGCCATACAGCTCATTCAAATTATTGCAGTTGGAGTTAACATATGTTTTATGGTATCATGTTCATTTACTCCGTATCCTTTCCTAAAATGGGCAGAGGCAGGATATTTACATTGGAATGATGAACTTAAGGTCTCGTGGGGATTATCGACGACATATATATCGTCTCCACCAGACCTTGGGTAATGGTAATGTTTAATTGTAATGCAATGTAATATTACTTTTTTAGGCGCAGAAGAAATTCTGCGGCTTAAGCTGTCGAATAGGACGATGAGGGCCAGAAATCCACCAGGTTAAATAACACCCAATATATTTCATTCTTAGAATTCATGGATTCCTCGCATACGCACTCTTGAATGCAAAAATTACAAACAAACAGATTATATTTTCTAAAACAGTATCAAAATTACCACAATTAGAATGTTGTATTATTGTATATTTCACTCCACCATTTGGGACTATATTGCTAGATAATGCTATGAAGCCGCGGAAGCATAATAATCAACGCGGATAAATAATAAAATAGTTCTAATCATACCACGTGTATATAGTATATAAATACTATGACGGTCGTGTGTAACAGATATTGCTGTACATTCATCAGTTAAACGGTTGTGTGTAACATCATCAACAATAAAATGATATACATGTACATCTTACTCCAACATATGGGATAAGGCATTTCTACCGTGTGTCACTCAACCTTGAATTTAATCTTGATTACACAAGTGCATTTTTTTCAGACTAATTGTAAACGGATAGCGTGTAATTCGTATTTTTATTGACAAAAATTCAACTTGTTATTTACGACAATATTTCAACGTATACTTGTGTCACTTTGTATGAAAATACAAATCGTGTATATAATGCATTTTTGGCTGATGTGTAAAGGCTTTATAGGGTCAATTGCCCAAATTAATCGCAATTTTTCTTTTAGAGTGTACGGAAAGCCTGACCGCGAACCATTGTAGCCAAACTGTGTGAGAAAGGCCACGCTCCATGCAGTATAAAGACCCCTTCTTTATTTCTCTAAAGAGAGCAGACGCACTGGGTGTCGTATAGAAGGCTAAATTTCCTGCCCCTACCCATTTCTCCCCTTTTCCAGTGGCAATAAAAAGTCGTTGCCCCGGTTGTCCCTTCCACCTTTATTTCTTTCTTCTTTTACTTACAATTTGTTTTGAATTGATTAACTTGTTCTCGTCTTGATATAGCTGAAATATTGCTCATTGGACGTTAAACTCTAACTAATCAATCAATCAATCTTTTAGAGTGCAATGAAAGATACAAAACAATATTTCGAGGTATGTTATTCACGGTGCAGATATTGTCAAACTTGAAATACAATCCAAAATTTGCATGTAGCTTTAAGGTTTTTCATTGTCGGCATTCACATTTTTATTCAATCTTTTAAATAATCATTAACTCACCCTTTATCGTGAAATGAAATGTAACTATATTCAGCTCAATTGACTGCAGTCCTTGGTTCTTCACATTAAAAACTAGCTTCATTTTAAAATTAAAATCAAATGATAATTGTTTTGATTATTTCTTAAATTGTCATTTTCCGTGTTTGTTTTGTGCACCTTGTACATGATCATACTTAAAGTTAGTTGCAGACCCCCACAAATCAGTTAATTCAGTATTCATGGATATTGATTAATTAATTGAC
>MJUU01028259.1:0-14508 GCA_002080025.1 Modiolus philippinarum
ACTATTTTAATTAAATTTTATAAAAAGTTTCTGATTTTTATGTACATTTACACCACCAAAGATGGACCATCAATTAGGAATTATAGTGCTGCAAGACCCAGGTGAGCGATACAGGCTCTTGAGAGCCTCTTGTTATGGGGTTTCTTTCAGTGTACTCCTTATTAAATTTCCAATCAGTAGTATGTAAAACAGATTTCACATCGCATGTACCGTTCATGAGATAAATGGGGCCCTAAGAGGGGGAATCCCCCCAAATTTTTTTTAATCTTAAGTCAGATTTTGATGCATTTTTTTTTCAATGGATTCCTTATGAAAAATTAATGTGGCACCTGATTATTAGATTTTTGTTAACTTGTTTCCTTTCCCAGCTATGACATGGGCGGAACGGGGCCAAAATTGCAAATTTGCAGATTACTTAAAATCTATATTTTTCATCAGATTTCGATGGGATTTTTTTCTTTGGATTTCTCTTGATATAAGCTTTCAGTAGTATGTCAACGGATTTAGCATAGCTCTTACTGTTTCCAAGCTATAAGGGGTCAAAGGGGCCAAAACTGCAAATTTGCAGATGACCTAAAATTTTTATTTTACATTGTATTTAGACAGGATTTTTTTCTTTGGATTCCTCTGATATAAGCTTTCTGTTGTATGTCAACGGATTTGGCGTAGCTCTTATCGTTTCCAAGCTATAAGGGTTCAAAGGGGCCAAAACTGCAAATTTACAGATTACCTAAATTTTTATTTTTCATTGGATTTCGAATGGATTTTTATGCACTCCTGAATCGAAGATTCAGGGGGCATATAGTTTTTGGTCTGTCTGTCTGTTTGTCCACAAAAAACTTTAACATCGGGTATATCTTTTGAATGGTAAGTGATAGGGCTCTCATATTTTGCATGTAAATTCCTTGTGGCAATACCTTTCAAACAATACCAAAATTTTGGACCTCGTGACCTTGACATGTGATGGACTTTTTGAAAGAAAATAATAAACTTTAACATTGGGTATATCTTTTGAATGGTAAGTGATATGGCTTTCATATTTTGCATGTGTATTCCTTGTGGTAAGACCTTTTAAGTGGTACCAGAATAGTTGACCTTGTGACCTTGACCTTCGCCTGTGAACAACTGCATAAAAACTTTAACATTGAGCATATCTTTTGAATGGTAAGTAGGGCTTTCTTAGTTTGCATGTGTATTCCTTGTGGAGAGACCTTTCAGTTGGTACCAGAATTTTTGACCTCGTGACCTTGACCTTGGCATGTGACTGTCCGGTAAAATTTCACCAGAAAAATGAAATTATATTTTGTTTTATATATATATATATATAGAAATTAAAGTAATTTATGATGAAATGTTTCTTAATATCTATAGAATTTTTTTTTGTAAAAAATGATTTTTTAAATCATTCAGCATATTTTCTTCATTTATTCACTTTCGTTTTACAGGTATCTATATATGTATTATATGTATCAATGATGAGGGATGTTACTAAAAATATCTATTATTTCATTGAGGAACCAGTATTGATGATCCCTGGTGTAATCCAAGTACTGATAACACTGAAAGACAGAACACAATGAGTTGACTGTAAATGTTCCAAAAAAGGGGGGTGTAAAAATTGTTTTCTTAATAATGCTTGGATAATGATTTTAGGGGTTCATTTGGGTGACTTCTGTGTTTTCATCCAATTGCAACCATCACTTGATGTGATTAAACTTTTCAGTTGATACCAGAATTTATTTCTACAAATTATTTTGTCAGAAGGACATTCCTGGTTCAAAGTTGCTTAATGTATCTTCTTTACTTCTACTCAGGGGCATAAGTGTTTCACAAAACACATCTTGTTTTCTATGGATTCCTCTTGATATAAGCTTTCAGTAGTATGTCAATGGATTTGTTGTAGCTCTTACTGTTTCCCAGCTATAAGGGGTCAAAGAGGAATCATAAGGAGTCATAAGGACTAATTTTTATTTTCCCTAGTTTGTGTCCAGCTAATTACTGGGTCAATCTCCTTATTGTGTCCATCTAATTACTGTGTCAAGCTCTTTAGTAAGTCCATACTTACTTTAAAATTACACTTGTTCAATTTCTGATATGCCGCTCCCATGCCGCGACTTATCAGAAGAGGGGGAGCAAGTGAGAGCTCTGATTTTAATCAGATTGGTTCAAATTTCAGCGGTCGAGATGCTGTAGTCGACATGCTGCGGTCGTATCATGCTGCGCTCGGCGTAGCCCTTTATTTTTTGTTGTTTTTCTTCAGATTCATTACATTTGTGTTTTAAGCAAAAAAAGGATAGGCAAATGACCATGAAGAATCATGTTCATTTATGTATAAATAGTATATTTGTCAAATTTTAAGCCCTTAACAGTTACAAAAGAATGTTTTATTTTATCTAAGACATAAAGACACATCTATTTTTCTGATTTTAAAATAAAATTTTGTTCCGTGTCAAGAATAACGTCTTAATAAGTTCAAACAGTAGTCCACTCTTCAACACATTCTTTGATCATGTAAACCACAGTTAATTTCTGTGACAATTTTCAGTTCTTCTTATTTTGCTTAGATTTAATAACTACTGAAGCAAATTCAACCAAACTTTACAGGAATGATGTATGGAAGGTCCTTTACAAAGATTGCTCATTTCATTCCGATCCGACAAAAAACATGGCTGCTACAGTGGAACTTAGGTTTAACACTGGACCCTATGTGAAAATCGTATTTTCATCTTCTATTCTGAAACCACTGAAGCAAATTCAACCAAACTTTACAGGAATGTTGTACTAAAGGTCTTTAACAAAGATTGCTCATTTTGTTCCGATCAGAGAAAAAAACATGGCTGCCAGGAAGGAACATAGTTTAACATTGGACCCTATGGGAAAATCACATTTTCATGTTCTCCTCTGAAAGTACTGAAGCAAATTCAACCAAACCTTACAGGAATGATGTTCCAAAGGTACTTTACAAAAAATGAAATTTTATTTCAATCTGATAAAAAACATGGCCGCCAGTGCAGAACTAAGGTTTAACATTGGACCATATGAGAAAAGTTTTCATTTCTGAAACTGCTGAAGCAAATTCAACCAAACTTTACAGGAATGATGTACGGAAGGTACTTAACAAAATTTACTCATTTTATTTTGATCTGACAAAAAACTTGGCCTCCAGTGCAGAAGATAGTTGAACATCGTAGCGTGGTATGTGAAAACCATACTTTTTATTTCTTCTCTGAAATTAACTAAACTGTATTGGAATGATGTATTGAAGGTCCTTTGCAAAGATTACTCATTTCAATAGGATCAACCAAAAAACCCTTGTGCCAATGGAGAACAATTAGCTTAACATTAGACCTTATTGGTAAAATGCATCTTTTTTGGTCATGAATGGCATAGAAGCATTTTGTCAGGTGAGCGATACAGGCTCAGTCTCTGAGCCTGTAGTTTTTCTTTTTCAACAAATTTACCTATAAATAATAATACAACTATCAGTTTTAAACATTTCCATAATAATTTGCATGAAGATGAAGATTATTTGGGTATATTTGGGTGTATTTAAGTAAAAAGACGTACCCATTCCTACAGAAAATTGACAATTTTGTGTTTCCAACCCCTGATTAAAAATTAGTGGCTAATTTTTAGCAAAGAATATTATGAGAGGGTTACAGCAAAAAAATCTGTTAATTCCAATTGAAGAAATTCTATGTCAAATAACTTGGATATGATGTTGATACAACCTGCAGGGTATAATCCAACATACCTTTTAGCAAATTTTATCGGTAATTTGTACGAGTTTCCTTTGATCTCACGAAGCAAATATTTTTCAGTATTTACTGCCCGAATACCAAAATATATTGGCAAAAAGTATCTTAGGCCATACCTACTTTGTCAATCAGAATCAATGAAACAAAAGAAATATACATCTGTAGAGACTCTTATTGGATCGTACAAATTCTTTTACTAATCAATACAAGTCAATTTCACGATTTGTTGAAAATAACATTCATTTCCAAAATTTTTTCTATTAAATGATTTAGTTAATTACCGATAAAAAGAATAATAGAAGTTTTTTTTTTTGATACAAGAAATATTGACTCCAATAATGGACTCGCCCACAAGGGGCTCGTCCATTATTGTTCGCCAATATTTCTTGTATCAAAAACAAAACTTCCATTATTCTATATACAATGTATTATGCTCACTGGCTTAGATAAGACAGGTGATTGTTAATTGAAGACTATATATCACAGAATTTGATAGTCAGACCATATGAAGGCTGGTATAAAAGCTGCACAAGGTGGTTGATACAAAGCCAATTAAATACAATTTGTCACTTTTTTTAATCAGAGGTGTATAACTCGAAACTCTAAATGGGCCAATTTCATGTACATCTGCAGCTCAACAATTTTTGTGAAAGTGTCTATCATGCAAAATTTTGAACATTATGAAACTGTCTATTATTATGATAATTCAAATTTTTGATCAAAACAAAGGTGTATCTCCCTTTTGTATAGTCTGTCCATAGCTGATTTTGGCTTCTGTTTAGCCTTTTGGAAATTTGTTCTTTGTCAGGTTTTACACATACTACACATATATGTATTTCCAATAGTTTTTATTTGATCTGTCTTAAAGAGAAATAAGTTGTGATTTTGTTGTGAAGTCTTTCAATTTAAGTCAATTTTGAGAAACAGAATAAAACGGGTATTAAGCTAACTTTTTGAAAATGTTATGGGGTAAAACTCTTGAGACTATAAGAATGTAACATTAAGCCCATACGGAAAGTAAAAAAATCAAGAAATTTCAGAAACCTAAGTGTGAGATTTCTAATCATAAAAAAACTTGAAGAACATAGGCTAATGTGAAGAAGCTGACAGAGAACATACATGTAGGATTAAAATGTACAGCCAAAAAAAAAAAACACAACAAAGATCAGAGCTTTGCAAGAAAGAGATACACCTTAGTTTTGAACCAAATTTTCTTAAACCTAAATATTTCAAGTCTCCAAATAAAATGGATTTTCAGGCCAGGGGATAAAATATGGTAAAAATATATTGTTTGTTGCAATAGTTAATTTATAATTTATTATAACAAAAATGTCTGCAATTGTGAACATGAACAACAGAAGACCAAAATAATAGATAAGTACCAGTAACCCTACATTTGACTATGTCCAGATATTTCTTGTATCACAGGATGTTTTGGTGATTCTGTCATCAGCTGCTGTAGGTCAAACTATTTTTTTGGAAATAACCAATAAACATTCTTCTTTACTAATAGTTCAGAGTACATAATACAATTATAGTACAATGTATGCTTATCTTGTTTTAGGAGAGGACTAGTGTAGGCTCTACCTGTTGTCCAATCCTTTTGATTAATCAATAAAATATTTGAAATGAAAAATAATACAATAGAGCAAACATGCATAGTCTGGTGAATTAGCCACTTAAGTCTGATGAAAAAGTCACTTAAGTCTAGTGAATTAGCCACTCAATTTTATTGACTTGCCTCTGTAAAATGTATGCATTTTAAAACCGTTTTAGTTTCTTTTTTCATTTATACCATCCAGAATTTTACGTTTTGTTTCAAATTTCAGAAATCTCCAAAGAAGGTAAAGGATATTGACATTCTAAAGAGAGGTGTTTCCCTGGTAAAAAATTATTCACAGATGTCCGAGGAGGAAAGAAAGGAATTAATTAAAAAAGCTTTTGAGGCAAAGAAGAAATTGGAAGAAGAATTGAAAGAAACCAAGGATGAAGTAAAAAAGAAGGATGTAGAATTAAATAAATTACAAAAAGAGGTACAGTTACGCTTAATTTCTATAAAAAAAGAAAAGAACTTTAAGCACTCAAAATTTTTTGAAAATTCCATTAGGATTTTTTTCTTAAGTCACAAATTAAACCCTAAAAAGCTTGAAAAGGGTATCTGAAGGTAATTTTGGTGAAAAATGATACTTTACAATATCTTAGGCCCTATCAAGTTAACTTGTAGATTCTCATCCACCTGTAGCAAAAAAACTTGGGCCAAAATTGTAAATTTACAGATAACCTAAAATTTTTATTTTTTGTCGGATGTCGATGGGATTTTTTTCTTTGGATTCCTCTTGATGTAAGCTTTCAGTAGTATGTCAACAGATTTGGCGTAACTGTTACCGTTTCGGAGCTATGAGGGGCTGAAAGGGGCCAAAATTGTAAAGTTATAGATAACCTAAAATTTTTATTTTTCATCGAATTTCGATGGGATTTTATTCTTTGATTCCTCTTTATGTAAGCTTTAAGTTATATGACAGTGGATTTGGCGTAGCTCTTACCGTTTCCAAGCTATGAGGGCCGAAGGGGGCCAAAATCGTAAATTTACAGATAACCTAAAAAATTTATTTTTCGTCAGATTTCGATGGGATTTTTTTCTTTGGATTCTACTTGATGTAAGCTTTCAGTAGTATTCAACAGATTTGACTTAGCTCTTGCCGTTCCTAAGCTATGAGGGGCCGAAGGGGGCCAAAATCGTAAATTTACAGATTACCTTAAATTTTTATTTTTCATCGCATTTCGATGGGATTTTTTTCTTTTGATTCCTCTTGATATAAGCTTTCAGCATCATGTCAATGGATTGGGCGTAGCTCTTACCGTTTGTGAGCTATAGAGGGTCAAAGAGGAATCATAAGGAGTCATAAGGGCTAATTTTTATTTTCCCTAGTTTGTGTCCAGCTAATTACTTGGTCAATCTCCTTATTGCGTCCATCTAATTATTGTGTCAAGCTCTTTCCTATGTCCATACTCACTTTAAATTACACTTTTTCAAATTTCAGTGGACAACATGCTGCGGTTGTATCATGCTGCGCTCGGCGTAGCCCTTTATTTGCAAAAATACTTTCATAAACTATACTTATTTCACAATTTATGTCAAATAGTAATGTTTGTTTGCCCACCTTGCAAGTATCTCTCTCAAATAAATATTGAAGTAGCATCTTAACTTCAATGCCTGAATAACTTTATAACTGACCTGCATGGCTATGCCATGGTGATCATCATGCCATCACTGTGTCAGTGGTCTGTCGGTTGTAAACTTTTCATTCAAACATCTTCTTCTCTGAAACCGCTGGGCCAATTGGAACCAAACTTGGGCACAATAGTCCTTAGGTGGCCCCTTTTAAAAAAAAAGTCTGGCAAGTCAGTATCCTATCCAAGATGGCCGCCATCAGGGAACACAGTTTAACATTGGACCCTATGGGAAAGCATTCAAAGATCTTCTCGGAAACCACTGCGCCAATTGGAACCAAACTTGGTCACAATAGTCCTTCAGTGGTCCCCTTTAAAAATTTTGTCTGGCAAGTCTGCACGTCATTCAAGATGGCCACCAGCGGGGAACTTTGTCCAAAATTGGACAATGTTGCAAAAATCTTCTCCTGAAAATACTGGGCTAATTGGAACCAAACTTAGTCACAATGGTCCTTAGGTGGCCCCTTTAAAAAAATGTGTTCAGCAAGTCCACATCATATCCTAGATGGCCGCCAGGAGGGAACGTGTTATTAACATTGGACCTTATAGGGAAACAAAAAATTATTCAAAGATCTTCTCCTCTGAAAGTACATGGCCAATTGGAATCATACTTAGTCACAATGGTCTTTACTTGGTCCCCTTCATAAAATGTGTCTGGCATGTCCGCATAGCATCCAAGATGGCAGTCAGCGGGGAACATTGTTTAAACTTGGACTCCATGGGAAATCATTTAAAGATCTCCTCTGAAAATACTATGCCAAGGAACCAAAGTGACCCTTGCAAAAATTGCCTTGGAATTCCACATAATTCCAGGGAACTTCCTTAGAATTCTAGGGAATAAATTCCCTGGAAATCCAGGGATTTCTTGCTGAGAATTCTGTGGAAATGCAGGGACGGTATTGGAACAGGAATTCCAGGGAAATCCTTGGATTTCCTGAAAGTCTTCAATGGTACCTGCTACAAATTTCCCTTGGAATTCCAGGGAAATCTGAGGAATAAATTTTCCCTGCTTTTCTTGGGATTTCCTTGGAATTCTTCAAGCAGTGGAAATCCAGGGAAATCTGTCCCATCAATCATTTACTGACAAAGTCAGACCATGTGGTGCTGTGAATGATGTACCACACAGGAAGTTCACACAGTGTGTATTTTCTTCCACAGCTGAAACACATATACCTGTATATAGTGTGTATTTCCAAATTGTGATGTTATTTTTCTATAAACTCAAATATAAACATTTATTAAGAAGTACTTTTTGCTGTGGTACTAGATTCTAGTATATTACTAGGCTTCTGAGATTATCTGTGTAATTAACTGTCCTTTAAAATTTAAAATTATTACTTCAGACAGTGTGCATGGTGATTTAATAATTTACACCTTAATAGTTGAAGAGGACAAATATTTGATATCTTTCTCCAATTAATTAAGTTGCTGAAAAATATATGTATTCACCATGAGCTTTGAAAAAATGTGAGAAAATTAGAAAACAGTGATGATGAAAAAGGTCAAGTAATTTGAATTTTAAGACATACATGCATGTTTTTAAACTTACTTGTTTTATGTGGAATCATTGATTTATTTGCACACCCATTTATCACATAGACTTTCAAATTCAAACTGTCCTTCAAAATTTAAAATTATTACTTCAGACAGTGTGCATGGTGATTTAATAATTTACACCTTAATAGTTGAAGAGGACAAATATTTGATATCTTTCTCCAATTAATTAAGTTGCTGAAAAATATATGTATTCACCATGAGCTTTGAAAAAATGTGAGAAAATTAGAAAACAGTGATGATGAAAAAGGTCAAGTAATTTGAATTTTAAGACATACATGCATGTTTTTAAACTTACTTGTTTTATGTGGAATCATTGATTTATTTGCACACCCATTTATCACATAGACTTTCAAATTCAATCATAGCATTTGGTTTATTTAACTCCTTATTTAACTTCTCTTGCATTGTTTTTATCAAATACAATCAGGTCAGAATTTGAATTTCCTCTTACATTGTATCTTAATCATCAACATGTTTAAAATCATAAATGACTTTCACAGGTTACAAGAGTCTACATGATCAAGATTTTAGGAGAAAATAAATGATGTTGTTAAAGTTTTTGCAATTCTTCACTTTTCTGGAATATAAACTTTGAAAAAGTTAAAGTCCTTGCAATTCTTGAATTTTCTTCAACAAAAGTTAAAGTCCTTGCATTTCCTGAAAATTCTCTTTGAACAACCAAGAGAAATCCAGGGATTTCCCTGGAATTCTAAATAAAACACTATAATGACTTCACATGATACTATTTCGAAGAATTCCAAGGAAATGCCAGGAAATCCCTGGATTTCTCTTTTTTTCTCCTATGACCAGGAAAACATTTTGCAAGGGTAGGCACAATGATCCTTACATAGTCTTCTTCAAGAAAGGTGACAGTTGGTATATGCCCCATCAAAAATAGCTGCCAGTGGGGAACATAGTTTAATTTTGGATCATATAACATCAGCAAACTTCAAAATGAGACCCTTAAACAGTCAATAAACAAATTTGAAAATGAGAACCTTAAACATTGTGATTATTTTGACTTATTGTGTCAGCCATGACCCAGGTGAGCGATACAGGCTCTTGAGAGCCTCTTGTTTATTTTTAGTTCAATTTTGATGCAGTTTTTTAAATGGATTCTTTTTGAAAATATTGGTCTGATATTTTGTATGTGACACTACCTTGATGAGTTACAAGTCAAGTATTAGTTTGGTTCTGGTCCAGTGATTTTTTATGGAGTTATGGGCCTTGGACTAAGAATATTTTAGTGAAATGACAGTTTTCCACACTTTTTAGCTCGCCAGGATGAATGTCAGGAGAGCTATTGTCATACCCCTGGCGTCAGCGCCGGGAGTTGTCAGCAAAAACTTTAACCTTGCTTGTGTAATGGAGACCTTAAGAGGTTGGATGTTGATATTTAGTATGTGGCTTCCTTGCAACGAGAGCTTTCTTTTGGTACCATATTTGACCTTGACCTTGCCCTTAGGGCAATTTTTAAAAAACTTTAACCTCACCTCTAGAAGGCAGGCTTTAAGTGGTAGGGTGTTCATATTTGGTATGTGACTTCCTTATGATGAGAGCATTCTAGTGGTACCATATTTGTAGACATTTTGACCTTGACCTTTCCCTGAGGGCAATTTTTGAAAAACTTTAACCTTGCCTCTAGAAGGTAGGCTTTTAGTGTTAGGGCATTCATATTTGATATGTGACTTCTTTATGTTGAGAGCTTTCTGATGGCACCATATTTGTAGACATTTTGACCTTGACCTTTCCCTTGGGGCAATTTTTGAAAAACTTTAACTTTGCTTATAGAATTTGGTTGTTTAGTGGTAGCATTTTCATGTTTAGTATGTGACTTTCTTGTAATGTTAGCTTTCTAATGGTGCCATATGTGTTGACATTATGACCTTGACCTTACCCTGAGGGCAATTTTTAGCTCGCCAGGACGAATGTTCCGGAGAGCTATTGTCGTCGTCAGCAAAAACTTTAACCTTGCTTGTGGAACGGAGACTTTAAGAGATGGGATGTTGATATTTTATATGTGGCTTCCTTGTGATGAGAGCTTTCTTGTGGTACCATATTTGTAGACATTTTGAATTTGACCTTGCCCTTAGGGCAATTTTAAGAAAACTTTAACCTTTGCTCTAGAAAGCTGGCTTTTAGTGGTAGGGTGTTCATATTTGGTATGTGACTTCCTTATGATCATGATGATGAGAGTTTTCTAGTGGTACCATATTTGTAGACATTTTGACCTTGACCTTTCCCTGAGGGCAATTTTTGAAAAACTTTAACCTTGCCACTAGAAGGTAGGGTTTTAGTGGTAGGGTGTTCATATTTGGTATGTGACTTCCTTATGATGAGAGCTTTCTAAAGATACCATATTTGTAGACATTTTGACCTTGACCTTTCCCTGAGGGCAGTTTTTGAAAAACTTTAACCTTGCCTCTAGAAGGTAAGCTTTGAGTGGTAGAGTGTTCGTATTTGGTATGTGACTTCCTTATGACTAGAGCTTTCTATTGGTACCATATTTGTAGACATTATGACCTTGACCTTGCCCTGAAGGCATTTTATATAAAACTTTAACAGTGTTTCTAGAATGTTGACATTTAGTGGTAAGGTGTTCAGTTTCGGTATATGACTTCCTTATGATTATAGCTTTCTGATGGCACCATATTTTTAGACATTTTGACCTTGACCTTGTCCTGAGGGCAATTTTTTTTAAAAACTTTAACCTTGCTTCTAGAAGTTAGTTGTTTAGTGATAGATGTTTATATTTTGTATGCGACTTCCCTATGGTGAGAGCTTTCTGGAAGTAGCATAGTTGTAGACATTTTGACCTTGACATTTCCCTGGGGGCAATTTTTAAAAAAAACTTGTACCCTGTTTATAGAAGTTATTCTTTTAGTGATAGGGAGTTCCTGTTTGACATGTAGCTTTCTTATAAAGCATTTAAAGTATTTAACACAATACAATTACGAAAATGTATAACTTTCAAATTATTGTGCATTGTGGTTACTCTTATCCCCGGCGAGCTATGTTGTCTTCTGACAACTCTTGTTCAAAAAACTATAACAGTGTTTCTAGAATGTTGAAATTGGTGTTCAATTTCAACATATGACTTCCTTATGATGATAGCTTTCTGATGGCACCATATTTTTAGACATTTTGGCCTTGACTTTGTCCTTAGGGCAATTTTTAAAAAAAAACTTGCTTCTAGAAGTTAATCGTTTAGTTATAGGGTGTTTATATATTTTTTTTCATGACTTCCCTATGGTGAGAGCTTTCTGGTAGTAACATAGTTGTAGACAGTTTGACCTTGACATTACCCTGGGGCAGTTTTTAAAAAAAAATTTGAACCCTGTTTATAGAAGTAAGTCTTTTAGTGATAGAGAGTTCCTGTTTGACATGTGGCTTTTCTTATATCGCATTTAAAGTATTTATCACAATAATGTATAACCTTCAAATTAATTGTGCATTGCGGTTTCTGTAATCCCCGGCGAGCTATGTTGTCTTCTGACAACTCTTGTTTTCTGAACTGTTGCAGGTATTGGTCTATTTTTTATATGTGAGTCTACCTTGATACGTTACAGATCAAGTATAAGTTTGGTTCTGGTCCAGTGATTTTTTTGACGGAGTTATAGGCCTTGGACTTAAAAAATTTTTGTAAAATGTCAGTTTTCCACACTTTTTTCTGAATTGTTGCAGGTATTGATCTGATATTTTGTATGTAAATCTGCCTTAATGAGTTACAGATCAAGTATAGGATTGGTTCCGGTCCACTGACTTTTGAAGGAGTGATGGGCCTTGGACTAAGTTGGAATAAGAAAACATATTATACATTTTTGCTAGGAAATAAATTGTTCTAACGGTAGGGGACTTGGTAATGCCTTGCAATACGATCCACACTTGTTTTTTATCAGATTTCATTTGATTTTCTTTTTTTGTTTTGGAGTCCTCTTGTTGTAAGCTTTTGGTAATATGTCAAAAGAAAGCTTTTACCATGTCTTAGCTATAAGGGTCAAAGTGGCTGGAATTGCAATTTTCAAAATATATATATATCTTTTATTTTTTTATTGGATTTTAATGGGGTTCCTTTCTCTGTATCTGTAAAAGGTAAAGTAGTATGTTGACCAACATGACCAATTTGACATACCTCTTACAATTTCTGATATACTTAAGGAATTATAAGAGCTAATTTTTGTCTCACCCGCGAGACATATGCGTACAAAGTATGGCAGTGGCGACATCAACGTAAACATTCATAAGTGGTAGGTCAATGATATTTGGTATATAGGTTGATCTTGAGTAGTACATGAAAGTCTGCTATATGGCTTTTGTCTGTGACCTCAATTTCACGGTCCAATGAACATGTTAAATTTTTGTGCTTAGTTTAGGTTCTCAGTAACTATAATTGGTAGGTTAATGATATATGGTATGTAGATTAGTCTTAGGAAGTACATGGCAGTCTGTCATTTGGCTTTTGTCCTTGACCTCAATTTCACGGTCTATTGAGCATGTTAAGTTTTTGTGATTAGGTCATTTTCTCAGTAACTATAAGTGTTAGGTCAGTGATATTTGGTATATAGGTTGGTCTTGAGTAGTACATGACAGTCTGCTATTCAGCTTTTGTCTGTGACCTCAATTTCATGGTCTAATGAACATGTAAAGTTTTTGTGGTTAGTTTAGTTTCTCAGTAACTAAAAGTGGTAGGTCACTGATATATGTAATGTAGGTTGGTCTTAGGTAGTACATGACAGTCTGTCATATTGCTTTTGTCCTTGACCTCAATTTCACGGTCTAGTGAGCATGTTAAGTTTTTTTCATTAGATCATTTTCTCAGTGACTATAGGTAGTAGGTCAATGATATTTGGTATATAAGTTGATCTTGAGTATTACATGACAGACTGTTATATGGCTTTTGTCGTTGACCTCAATTTCACAGTTCATTGAACATGTTAAGTTTTTGTGCTTAGTTTAGTTTCTCAATAACTATAAGTGGTAGGTCAATGATATTTGGTATGTAGGTTGGTCTTTGGTAGTACATTACAGCCTGCTATATGGCTTTTATCTGTGACCTCAATTTCATGGTCCAGTGGTCATGTTAAGTTTCCCAGTATCTTTTAATGTTAGGTCAATAATATTTGGTGTGTGGGTTTGTCTTAGATGGAACAGTACAGCCTGCAAGATTCATGGTCTAGTGAACATGTTTTGTTTTTCAGTATTTATCAGTGGTAGTAGGTCATTGATGTTTGGCATTTTGGTTTTAGGTGATACATGACAGTGTGCTATATTGCTTTTGTTAGTTATCCTAATTTCACAGTCTAGGGAATTCTAATTTGTGACCATGTAGGGACTGGCGAGACGTAATTTGGGTCCACACTTGTTATTTTCCTTAGTTATTGCAAAGTTAATAACTAGGTCAAGCTCTTTATCGTATCCATCTTATTACTGTATCAAGCTCTTTACTGTGTCCTCATTCATTTTGAATTACACTTGTTCAAATTTCAATAGAATGGTCAATACTTTGAACACAAGCATACAATAAGGTCTGTTTATTTGGACATAAAAAATTTCCAATTCCAATACAGCAAAATATTCTAAATCCATGCGAATGTGCATACAAATGCGCATAATGTGAAAAGAAAACATAAACAACATTTGTAAATATTCTAAGTAATTCCCACTTAATCCCAGTTGTTCACAATTAATCCCACTTGATCACGGCTATCCAGGTGGGATCTCACTTGTCGTCCCACATGGGATTTGATATCCCATCTGATCAGATGGCGATTTTGGTGGGATCACGGCGGGATTTCCTGGGATCTCAGATGAATTTTCTATGGGGTAACTATCCCAATCTGTAAGTTTTGGTTACAAATTGTCAATTTAGTTGGTTTTGAACATTTTTATATGACAGCAAAAATTTTTGCGGTCGTATATTGGTATGGTGCTGTCGTCGTCGTCGTTGTCGTTGTCGTCGTCG